>JAVQIZ010159958.1:0-2500 GCA_036023535.2 Galaxias brevipinnis
CTTCCTTTCTTGTCCGCCTCTATTTTTTCTTTTCCTTTTCGACGCCTCCCCTCCCTGAATCGGCTCCCCTATCTCCATTTGCAGGCAGCTGACAGCTTCTTTCACTTTTCTTTGTCATATTTTCTCCCCCCCCCCCCTCTCCTCTCTCACACTCTCCCTCACTCTTTTTTCCCCCCTCTTTACTTGCCTCCCCATCTGCTTTCTCTTTTGTTTGCTCAGCCCCTCTCTCATCCCAACTTGATAATGAGGAATGCGGTGTGACCCTGATCCCCATCGGCCCACCGGCGACCTCTAACCCCGCTAGGTGACCCCCGGTCCCCGTTTTGACAGCTTGATTAATTACCCAGTGTTATGATTTATGAGAAAAGCAGCATGTAAAAATAATAGACAACAGGTGGTCTTCAAACACACACACACACACCAAAAATGAATTTGAAAGGTCTTGCATTAAAGAGGCGAGCGAAGCTGCAGCCATGGGTGTGTGTGTGTGTGCGCGCGCATGCATGTGTGCGTGGGTGTGTGTGTGTGCATGCGTGCGATTTCTGGACTCTCTCAAACAGTTAATTGCTTCCCGCTTCTTCGGAGAGAGGGTTAACGGCGAGGGTTTGCACTGTAGACGGGACGGGGGGGGCCCGATGTCGAGGGACGATGGGGATCCTTCTCTTCGAGCGCGGCGGTTCTGTGTGTGCGCCGGCGTGCATGAGCCCCCCCGTCCCCCCGTCATGTGGCCGCGGCCCTGTGGAACACACACGGCTAGCCCGCACCTCGCTCCCCGGGTCACGTCCGGGGAAAATAAGCAGAGCAAATGCCAGAACCGGCCCACGGCCGTGTTTACCTTCCCCACTTCAAACACGGCCCCGTGATTGGCTGAGGCGACCTGCCCTGACTCCTGGCCCCTGCGGTGGGGCTCCACTTAGACGGAGGGCAGGGTGTGGGATGGCTACAGGCTGCTCCTCTGTAGCTACAGGGCCTGTCTGTCTCCACTCACCAGGGCTGGGAGAAGACCTCCACCATTCACTGTAAGCTGCTGGAGGAACAGCGTCGTGTTGGCTTATGAGTTGATTCAGAAACACAAACTGAGTATTTGTAGATTGTGTTTTTCACCGCCCTTCACACACCCCCACACACACACACACACACACGAACTAGCCCGAATTCACACACTCAGGGAGTGAAAAAATCAACAATGTGGCCCAGTCACCCTACTCGCGTCCCCCCCCCCCCCGTCTCCCCCCCCCCTCCCCTTCACTTCCCCGTGTCCACAATAACAGGGCAGAGGTCAAGGGATGCCACTCCGACCTGTGACCCCTGGAGGTCACGGTGGTCCTGTGGCGTTGAGGGAGATTGATCCTCGCGGACGGGAACGCCCCCTCCCAGTGTCATTATTCACTGGGACAGGCGCCGATTACAGGGAGATGACACCCCACCGACCACACCCCCATCCTCCTCCTCTGGACAGACCCATCAGGCACTGTGACACCTTTCAGTAGATAGCACATTAGACAGTGTGTACATACACATCGAGAAACCAGGGGGGGTTTAAATGTAGTCGTAGACGTTTGTGTCGCTTCGGTCGGGATGTCGTTGTTTTACGTTCGTTTGTTGAATCTGTCATTCGGAGCGTTGCTGCCTAGCACGGACACAGCGTGGCCTCTGTTGCTAACATCCAGCTCTATCTTGTCTTGCTTAGAGTGCAGATGTAGTGTGGTCTGATATTGTGCAGATGGGTTTGTGTATCGGTTAACCATGGTGAGATGGGTAGCCATGTGTGTGTTTGTGTATGTGTGTCCTGCCATTCACCCTGACCCGTTGTCTGTACATTTGGCCATGTGGTTCCCATCCTTTATGTGTGTTAGCATCGAGCACACACACACACACACAGAAACTTCTGGCCACACTTCCAGATGTGCGTGTCAGGAGGATGGGCATACGCAATGGTTTTCCCCCAGCACACGTGTTTTTTTCAGGAATCCCTACATAGCTAACATTTGTGTAATTTCACAATAAAAGGCCTTATGCTTACCATATATGTTGTAATCCTTATCACGGGAAATGGCACGATCCTTTCTGATATCATCCTCCTCATCCTCAGTATCGCCAGACTAAACCTACTACTACTACCACCCCCTGTGTGACTGACCATAGCCTGGGTCTTGACCCCTCTCCCCCCTCAGGCCAGCGGCCCACCAGACGGGCCTGCTCTCTGGGGAACAAAGCCCCGGCCTCCCCCTCCGCCTCCACCTCCACTGATTTATACATGGAGCGGTATAGGGAAGAGGAAGAGCGAGGTGAGGCACCTATCCCTCCCGTGATCTATACACCCCCCCACGTCCTCATTAAAAATGCATGTGTATGCTTAGGGGAGGCGCCGTAGAATATATGAATCAAAATGCTCCCGGCGTCAGAATCCGTCTTATCTTATTTATTTCCCCCGAAGCCTAGCACCTATATGTGCTGAGGCTGTGCTTTTGCCTATTGTTCGCCAGCCCCTGGCCCAGTT
>JAVQIZ010159958.1:7500-12093 GCA_036023535.2 Galaxias brevipinnis
GCACTGAGGGTTAGCATTAGCATCAGTAACGGGCACGCTAGTCCATTAGCACGTCGGCCTCTTGATCCTGGGTGGGAGGAGCGGGAACGTAGACAGACGTTTGTTTGACTGTCTTGTCTGTTGAGTGTCACTCAGAGTGCCGCCTGGCTTGTGTGGCTGTCTCTGGGCTAATCAGGCTGTTCTTTTATTTCTAAGATGGCCGCGCGGGTGAACCTGTCTTTTGTCTCTCCTCTGGTTGGGTTGGCGCGTGGTTCCGTCATTTTCCCAGGCCGCCACCAGTGGGCAGTGGCACAAAGCCGTGATGGGCCGGGGCGCTCTCACTCCCCGTACCCCCCTCTCCTCCACCCCCCCTGTTCCTCCACCAGTCCTCCATTCCTTCCTCCATCCGTCCGTCCGTCTGTGCGTCCGTGTGAACGCCTCCGTGGTGCCAGGGAAGACAGCCCGCGGCTGAGCCGAGCTGAGTCTTCTTAATAGACCCTGGCTCATTACCTCGCCCGCTACACACACACACACACACACACACACACACACACACGCGCGCACACACCCGCACACACGCACGTACACAAATGCACCAACACACACAGACTCATGTGCCAAAAATAGGGGGGGAAACTCTTTTGCCAAGCCCAGGTGCACCTGTGTGTGTGTGTGTGTGTGTGTGTGTGTGTGTGTGTGTGTGTGTGTGTGTATGTGTGTAGGTGTGTGTGCCCACAACACGCACATACTAGTAATGAGAAACAAAGCATACCCCTGAGCAAAATAAATTGAACAAACACATCTCTTTTAAATCCAAATTTATAAAAGAATTCTAACTTTGTAATAACTCTTTAATTAATCCAATACAAAAAGGGTTTCTTTTGTATTGAGCAAGGGTAATCCCTCCACTCAACTCTTAATTTCTTTTTTTTAAGAACAAAAACACTTTTTGTGTTTATACTTATATTACCTTGCCTTTTTTGGTATTGACATTAATTCATTTAAATACAGCAATTAGTCAAAAGTGATTTAAAACGATTTATTTGATGTTTTATTCCGAAAAATAAATTTTAACGTGAATTACAATAGCAAAAATAATGTGATTGAGTTATTTGTACATTAAGATGTGTAGAAGAAATGTAAACATTTACATATACAACTACAAAAGTCTACATTTAAATCAGCTTTAATGAAATGATAATTACTATATGTCATTTCTCTTAATTCTCATTTGACTGCAGTTGTACGATTGGGAGCCGGGAGTGGAAACTTTGTTCTAAATGCCTCCACTGAGGGGTGGAGAGTGTCATCAGAATGTGTCGGGGAGGGAGAGTGAGAATCCCAATAATTGTATAATCTGCACAAGTGTGAAAGTGTCATTTTTCTGTTGTCAACACACGCCAGGTGCTAAAGGAACAGGGTGTGGAGCAGGTTTCATGTCCGTGGCAGAGGAGACACACACACACACACACACACACACACACACGCTGCGTTAACACTTATTAAGGAGCAGGGGGACGCGGTGCCTGTGAGGAGACAGGGTGTGTGATGGCGACTCGAGGAGGAAACAGAGTGACGTGTCCCCCCCCTCACTCTCCAACACACACACACACCCCCGCCCCCCCAGCTCATTCCGTCAGCACAGACAGCTCCCCTCTTCCTGTGTGTGTGTGTGTGTGTGTGTGTATGTGTGTGTGTGTGTGTGTGTGTGTGCGCGCGCTCAGCCAAAGTGGAACAGGAATCCATCCATTTCCTGCTTTAGTTTCAGGGTGATTGGGATAATAAACACACTTAATTAAAATGGCTTCCAAGTTGAAGGAGTCACCGAGGGCTTAGGAAAACGTCCGTCTCTCCGTAATACGTTTCCTCCCCGTCAATCTGGGACCTCAATCCCACTTTTCCATGAACTCCACTTTTGTTTTTGTGTCCTTTCTTCTCACTAGGTCTCGGCAGGCGTGTTGTTCCTAGCTGCAATCGCGGCGTTAATCGTGGAATTTTGGTTCCTGCTAGGAAAATACAGTTTAACAATAAACATGCAAGTTCAAATTGCAGAGAAAAACAATTGCATAGCTTTTTTTACACAGTTATTCTCCAATAGCACACACACACACACACACACACACACACACACACGCACACAAAATGACAAATGCAGTGGCCTCTAGCTCTTGAATTGAGTGCTGGTAGGATCGATTGCGTTTGATATTAAGTGACAGAAGTGGCCTTTCGACTCACTAAATGCTAGTCTCTGTCTAAAAGCAGTGGAGCCGGATGCCCCTCCCCCCTCACTAGAAGTTAGCCTAGTGTTAGCTTCTCTCCTCCATTTCCCTAAGTGACGCTTCGACTTGAAATCCACTGGCACGGTCAAATGACCCCAAACCCCCTCTATAAACTCATACACCCTTAACCCTAAGAAATGACTCAACATTCACACCGACCACACTGTAAAAGTGATTCATCTTAAACAGGAGAGCACGGCCGTGTTAGCACTCTGGTCCCAATCTGTGTGTGTGTGTGTGTGTGTCTCCAGGAGGGCTACGGCGTCATGGTCCTCAACCCCAACGAGAACCACCTGGAGCTGGAGCGGCCGGACGGCGCCTCCCCCTCCCCCTCGCCGCCCTCGCCCTCCGACGAGCCCCCCGCCGAGAAGCGGGAGCGCAAGGACGACCGGGAGAGCCGCAAGAAGAGGGACTTCTACGAGAAGTACCGCAACCCGCAGAAGGAGAGGGAGACCGACCAGATCCCCATACGGGTGAGAGACGGGGGGGGAGGTAGGGAAGGAGGGAGGGAGGGAGGAAGGCTATGTGTGAGAAGGTGGTTATGTGATAAGATGATGTGGACAGAGGGAGGACGAGGGACACTGGGAGGCTGTAAAAAGCCTTCCTTCCATGGGGGGGGCGGACCAGAGAGAGCAGGCAGGCAGGGTAGGAGGAAGGGGGGAGTATCTGAGGAGGAGAGTATCTGAGGGAACGAGGGAGAGGAAAGGGAAGAAAAGAAAAGAGAGGCTCTTGTGTGGTCAGGCTGTGTGTGGAGGGGCTGGCCGAGCTCCAGCGGGCTCTCGCTGTGTGGGAGTGCTACCACATGGCTGTCCCCCCAGCTCTCTCTCTCTCTCTCTCTCTCTCTCTCTCTCTCTCTAGCTCTCTCTCTCTCTCTCTCGCTCCCTCTCTCTCTCTCTCTCTCTCCCTCTCCTCTCTCTCGTTCTCTCTCTGAGGGTGGGCTGGTCATTGCAGCACTGGCCTCTCACTCTGTTGACCGCTGGGATTATTATCTGCCAAACACACACTCTGTAAACACACCGCCACATTCTTATCATGCTACACTGTCCATACACCACCTTATTAAACACACACACACACACACACACACCTCCATGCATGCACCTTAAATCCCCCGTCTCCCCGTAGAGTCATACAAAGGACTTGAGCCCTGTACACAAACTCAGTTGAATTATTAAGACGGTGAGCCTGGCATGCCGAATGAAGCTGTGGTGTGGTCCACTTCCATTTATCCTCCACCCGCACAACTTCTCCTCCACCTGGCGGTGTGTCACCTCGGCGACGGCTCCGGCAGCGTCTCACCGGGCCAGCTCCTGTGGGAGAAACGGGAACGTGGCTGGCCGCGGTGAGAAATGCGACGTTAGGCGCAGATGAAAGGTTGGGAACGTCTCCCTGACGCTGGGGCTTTCTGCCGCAGAGCTGATTATCATCTTTGTCTCGGTCGTGCTCGCATGTGTGTGTGGGTGTGTGTGTGTGTGTGTGTGTGTGTGTGTGTGTGAGTGTGTGTGAGTGTGTGTGTTTATGCAAGTGAACGTGTGGGTGCGTATGTGTGTGTGTGTGTGTGTGTGTCCATGTCAAAGCCCGTCACTCGTCGGTCTCTGACAGCGGTGCGGGCCGCTCTGGGACTGACTAGCCGCGTGTGTGAGCTGTCAACACCACCCCCCCGCCACACACACGCACACACACACGCACACACACACGCACACACACATGCCGCCCCCCTGACAGTACCTTTACACATGGGTTCTGAAGGGCTAATTAGCGGCGGCATTAGCCCGCTCCGTCGCTCTGCCTTGGAGGTGTAGGGGGTCCTCCCTGCTCCTCTGCCCTGGCACACACTCTGCCTTCCTGGCCGGTGGGGCCGGTGGACAGCCCGTCGGAAGCTCGTATTGATGGGCTTTGAGGGAAATACTGTAGCCATCGAGTGAGGCAGTCGGATGCAATTCGGCCCCTTCGTGGAACTTGACTGTACAGTGGCTTGGTTGACCCTGCACGTGCCAAGGAGTTTCAGACAGCCCGCGTCAAGGACACCTACAAGCGTGAATAGTTTTGTTGCTAAATTGCTTACTTTGAATAGAGTGTATTAGGGTAGTGCGTCCTCCACTCAAGCGTGTGTGTGTGTGTGTGTGTGTGTGTGTGCTCCAGTCTTGATGTGTGTGATAGAGGTGGGGTACGGGGTGTGTGTCGATGCTAAAGACAGAGAGGTGTGTGTGTAGAGGATCGTCACACCTAAGACCAAGGAGACGATCCCTACGATTACTCTCTCCATGAATATTTCAAGTTGGAGTCCTCTCGCGTCATGTAGCGAGGTCGCTCTCTCTCTCTCTCTCTCTCTCTC
>JAVQIZ010159966.1:0-12432 GCA_036023535.2 Galaxias brevipinnis
AGGAAAGACAGTTTCAGCAAATACAGCGCCCCAATGATCACCACCCACCCTGATGGGAGCTGGTCTTACTCCAAATCTACTCAGCAATATGACGTTTGTTTTAGTTCTGACACAATGAAGAGTGACATAGTAGTTTTCCCCACACCTTTTCCCCCTGCTGATGGAGAGCTGATCAGCATTAATGGAGGAGACACTTTCAATAGAACAAGAACTCTTCCTACTAGTGAGAAGGTAAGGCATAATATGTCACATCTTGAAGTAGGCTTGCTACGTTTTGTAGATGTCTCTATTCGTTGACTTACAACGTTTTGTAATGATGCCTATCCTAAGGCTAATAATATGAAAGTGCTTTAACTGAGGTCCTATTGGTTTTCGAATCAAGTTCTTTTCAGGACCGTGGACAGCACCAGTTGCTGCTGCAAAAGTCAAATTGTTTCATGGAAATGGTTGTGGGCCTATACTTGCTGTTGTCACAGGCATTTCTTTATATTTTTAAAACTCGTTGGCACTTGCATAGACACATAATTCAATGACTCAAAGCATAGCGCTTTTTCTTGCGGTGTTCATGAACAATCACCAGCTTTTTGCATTATGACATTTACATATCCATTTACTTGCTCATAGTCATTGTATTACCTCATGACATTACAAGGTTTTAGAAAATACAACATTGTGTAACAATTTTGCCTTTCATGCCTATACTTTAATAATGTAAATGTTTATGAAAATGTATGTCTATTTACCTGGAAGTTGGATGAATCTTATATCTTTTAAAATGGGCAACTGAGTAGTCAGCTTTGAAATCCATTCTGGTGTTACATTAGTTATTGTCGGGGAATTAAAGAAAAGTAAAATATAGATGGTGGAGAGGGCAAAACATATATTTGTCAGATGTTTTGTCCGTTGACTGCCAAAAATATTTCTATCAACCATATGCAATGTTGATGTTGACGAATGTGCACATTCGTAAAGTACAATCCATATACGTTCATGCATTGCAGTACCAGGAACCTGAAACTAAAATTCTGTGAAGATTAAATTCATAATTGAAAGGTAATACCTTGCAACCCAATACAACAACTTCGGGTCAACGATATATGCACTCAACCTTTTCATTGTTTGTTACGCAAACATATAGTCCGGATTGTGGATTTAATAGTATTGGAGGGCACAGATTATGTAGCTACACAAGATGTCGCTGTTGACTGTGGAAATTATTTCGCTGAAAAAACGACTTTAGACTCCTATTCTGAACACTGAATCTTAAAAGGCATTTTTGTATCCGACCATTCACGCGACACGAGTCTGCTATATAGTAGTCGATGATTACCCTTTCCTAGAGCATAATTTTTCATTTCTATTTTTGCAACCATGGGCCAATGGGATCATTGCAAAAGAGAATGTTGGAGTATGATATTTATGCTGTTTTTTGCAACACGAATGTGTGCAGGACAGTTGATGTACTCGGTACTGGAAGAAGTGGCTGAAGGATCATTTGTTGGAAACATCGCCAAAGACCTTAACTTAAATACGAAAGAACTGGAATCAAGAAACATTCAAATTATAACTAGATCAAAGAGGCAGTATTTTGATATTGATGTGAAGACTGGTGTTTTAAAAACCAGTGGAAGAATTGACAGAGAGGAGCTGTGTCCAAATGCAGTAAAGTGTTTTCTAGCGGTAGAAGCGATTTTGAATAACCCTGCTCAGATACATCGCATAAAAGTGAACATTGTTGACGTAAACGACAATTCACCATCATTCAGCGAGCGCCTTCATATTTTCAATATTACAGAATTATCCTTTTCTGGGAATCGAATTCCATTGCCTGCTGCTACCGACGCAGATATTGGATCTAATGCGGTGAAAACATACATGCTGAGCCCAAATGATTATTTTTCGTTGGATGTACAAAGTGGTGGAGAGCAGAGTGTGTCTGCTGAGTTGGTGCTACAGAAACCTTTGGATCGAGAGAAAGAAGCAGTCGTTAAACTAGTATTAATTTCCATTGACGATGGAAAACCCCCCAAATCCGGGACAATTCAAATCGTAGTTAACGTGATAGATGGAAACGATAATACTCCTACCTTCAGCAGATCACTTTACAAAGCAAATGTGGCAGAGAATTCTGCAATCGGGACTTCTATTATCTCAGTCAGTGCAGAGGACAAAGACGATGGTGTTAATGGCGAGATAGAGTACTCTTTCACTGGTAAAGACAGATTAAATAATTTATTTGTAATAAACCAGTCCTCAGGAGAAATAACTGTTAATGGCGATTTGGATCATGAGGAGACCCCTGCTTATGAAATCCGAGTACAGGCTAAAGATAAGGGTAACCCACCCCAGGTGGCGCACTCCAAAATCCTTATTAAAGTAGAAGATGTAAACGACAATGCCCCAGAGATTATAGTGACGTCACTTCCAGGGGAAATTAGAGAGGATGCAAAAAAAGGAACTGTGGTAGCTTCAGTTCATTTCCATGACATAGACAGTGGCAAGAATGGAATCGTCAAGTATGATATTAGTGGACAAATTCCATTCAAATTAATACCTTCATCCGACAATTATTACTCGTTAGTTGTTGACGGCCCTCTAGACAGAGAGAAGCAGTCTTTTTATAATGTAACTATAGTAGCCATCGATGAGGGAAGTCCATCTCTCTCCACAACAGGCGTAATTGCTGTTCATATTTCTGATGTGAATGACAATGCACCATACTTTTCAGAGTCTTTTGTAAATATGTATTTGAAAGAGAATAGTCCAGTAGGGGTGTCTGTTGGTGTCATTAAAGCAAGTGACCCCGATGTTAATGAAAATTCTCAAATAGCTTACTTTTTCTTTGAAGGTAAAAGGAATACCCATTTGTCTTCATTTCTCAGTTTGAATTCTGTAACTGGTGAAATGTTCAGTCAACAATCATTTAATTTTGAAGAGCTTAAACACATCCAGTTTCAAGTTCAGGCCACAGACTCTGGTGTTCCTCCACTGAGCAGCAACGTGACTGTTAATGTTTTTATTCTGGATGAGAATGACAACAGTCCTGTTATTCTCCCACCATATTCTGACCAAGGCTCAGTTAACTCTGACAACGTTCCCTATGCTGCTGAGGCCGGATACTTTGTGGCCAAGATCAGGGCTGTGGACGCTGACTCTGGTTACAATGCGCTGCTTTCCTATCACATTACTGAACCAAAGGGGACAACTCTATTCAGAATTGGAACTAGCAATGGAGAGATCAGGACTAAACGACGCATGAGTGACAATGACTTGAAAACTCACCCATTGGTCATTCTGATATCTGATAATGGAGAACCGTCCCTGTCTGCCACAGTGTCTATAGATGTTGTGGTTGTTGAAAGCCTGGATGATAACATGCAGACAACTTTCAGACAGCAGCCTTCAAAAGAGGAGAGTTTTTCTGACCTAAATTTGTATCTTCTCATCTCCATTGCCTCAGTATCAGTAATATTTATCCTGACCCTCATCAGTTTGATAGCAGTAAAATGTCACAGGAAAGACAGTTTCAGTAAATACAGCGCCCCAATGATCACCACCCACCCTGATGGGAGCTGGTCTTACTCCAAATCAACTCAACAATATGACGTTTGTTTTAGTTCTGACACAATGAAGAGTGACGTAGTAGTTTTTCCCACACCTTTTCCACCTGCTGATGGAGAGCTGATCAGTATTAATGGAGGAGACACTTTCAATAGAACAAGAACTCTACCCACTAGTGAGAAGGTAGGATATTATTCATGTCTGCTCTTGAAGTAGGTTTTTACTTTCTGTACATATTTCTATTTATTGACTCATAACGTGTTGTAATGATGCGTACCCCAAGGCTAATATCATGAAAGTATTTTAACTGAGGCCCTATCCGTTTTCGAATCAAGTAACATTCAGGACCATGGACAGCACCTTTTGTCGCTGCATGGAAATGATTACACCATACTAATGGAAATTGTAATAATAAACACGTGGAGATCAGGAAATAAGGTTCAAAGCAAGTGTTTTATAAAAAAATTATAATAATAAATAAATAAAAAACGAATATTAACAGAAATTCAAATACATAACCTAAAGAAAAACTTAACAACCCATTATAAAACCTTCTGGACAATGCATTAAGCTCTCATCGTTTTAATTGTTTTTGGCCCACACACAGTATTGTACATTTAACAGTGTCGAAGCATATGAAAACACGTTTATGTAGGCTAGCTACGCAAGATGTCGCTGTTGACTGCGGAAAAGATTTTGCTGAATAAATTACCCTCGAATCCTACTGTGACCACTAAATCTTAAGCAGAGTGAGCAAGGCATTTTCGTGTCGGACCATTTATGCGGAGGCGAGTCTGCTATATAAATAGTCAGTGGTAGCACTTTCTCTTAAAACATAATTTTGAATTCCTATTTGCAAATATGGGCCAAGGCAATCATTACAAAAGAGCCTATTGGATAATAATATGTACGCTGCTTTTTGCTTCGCGTTTGTGTACAGGACAGTTGACGTACTCGGTATCAGAAGAAGTGGCTGAAGGTTCATTTGTTGGAAACATTGCCAAGGACCTTAACTTAAACACGAAGGAATTGGAATCAAGAGACGTTCAAATTGTAAGCGGTTCCAAGAGACAGTATTTTGATATTGATTTGAAGACTGGTGTTCTAAAAACCAGTGGAAGAATTGACCGAGAGGAGCTGTGTCCAAATGCAGTAAAGTGTTTTCTAGCGGTAGAAGCGATTTTGTATAACCCTGCTCAGATACATCGCATAAAAGTAAACATTGTTGACGTCAACGACAATTCACCATTATTCAGTGAGAGCGTTCATGTTTTCAATGTTACAGAATTTTCCTTTTCTGGGAATCGAATTCCATTGCCTACTGCTACCGATGCAGATATTGGATCTAATGCGGTGAAAACCTACATGCTGAGCCCAAATGAATATTTTTCGTTGGATGTACAAAGTGGTGGAGAGCAGAGTGTGTCTGCTGAGTTGGTTCTACAGAAACCTTTGGATCGAGAGAAAGAAGCAGTCGTTAAACTAGTATTAATTTCCATTGACGATGGAAAACCCCCCAAATCCGGAACAATTCAAATCATAGTTAATGTGATAGATGGAAACGATAATACTCCTACCTTCAGCAAATCACTCTACAAAGCTAATGTGACAGAGAATTCGGGACTCGGAACTTCTATTATCTCAGTCAGTGCAGAGGACAAAGACGAAGGTGTTAATGGCGAGATAGAGTACTCTTTTACTGGTAAAGACAGATTAAATAATTTATTTGTAATAAACCAGTCCACAGGGGAAATAACAGTTAATGGCGATTTGGATCATGAGGAAACCCCTGCTTATGAAATCCGAGTGCAAGCTAAAGATAAGGGTAACCCACCCCAGACTGCCCACTCCAAAATCCTTATTAAAGTAACAGATGTAAACGACAACGCACCAGAGGTTATTGTGACGTCATTTCCAGGGGAAATTAGAGAGAATGCTAAAAAAGGAACTGTTGTAGCTTCAGTCAATTTGCATGACAAAGACAGTGGAAATAATGGAATAATCAAATATGATATTATGGGATCTATTCCATTTAAATTAAAATCTTCATCCGACAATTATTACTCGTTAGTTGTTGACGGCCCTCTAGACAGAGAGAAGCAGTCGTTATATAACGTCACTATAGTTGCCACTGACGAGGGAAGCCCATCCCTTTCAACTACGGTCGTAATTGCTGTTCATATTTCTGACGTGAATGACAACGCTCCATACTTTTCAGAACCCGTTTTAAATATGTATTTGAAGGAGAACACTCAAGTGGGGGTTTCTGTTGGTGTCATCAAAGCAAGTGACCCAGATGTTAATGAAAATTCTCAAATAGCTTATTTTTTATTTGAAGGTAAAAGAGAAACCCGTTTGTCTTCATTTCTCAGTTTGAATTCTGTAACTGGTGAAATATTCAGTCAACAATCATTTAATTTTGAAGAGCTTAAACACATCCAGTTTCAAGTTCAGGCCACAGACTCTGGTGTTCCTTCACTGAGCAGCAACGTGACTGTTAATGTTTTTATTCTGGATGAGAATGACAACAGTCCTGTTATTCTCCCACCATATTCTGACCACGGCTCTGTTCATTCTGAGAACGTTCCCTACTCTGCTGAGGCCGGATACTTTGTTGCCAAGATCAGGGCTGTGGACGCTGACTCTGGTTACAATGCACTGCTTTCCTACCACATTACTGAACCAAAGGGGACAACTCTATTTAGAATTGGAACCAGCAATGGAGAGATCAGGACTAAACGACGCATGAGTGACAATGACTTGAAAACTCATCCATTGGTCATTCTGATATCTGATAATGGAGAACCATCCTTGTCTGCCACAGTGTCTATAGATGTTGTGGTTGTTGAAAGTACAGACAGTATCATGCAAACAACTTTCAGACAACAGCCTTCAAAAGAGGAGAGTTTCTCTGACCTAAATTTGTACCTTCTCATCTCCATTTCCTCAGTGTCAGTAATATTTGTCCTGACCCTCATCAGTTTGATAGCAGTAAAATGCCACAGGAAAGATAGTTTCAGCAAGTACACCGCCCCAATGATCACCACCCACCCTGATGGGAGCTGGTCTTACTCCAAATCTACTCAGCAATATGACGTGTGTTTTAGTTCTGACACAATGAAGAGTGACGTAGTAGTTTTCCCCACACCTTTTCCACCTGCTGATGGAGAGCTGATCAGTATTAATGGAGGAGACACTTTCAGTAGAACAAGAACTCTACCCACTAGTGAGAAGGTAAGATATTGTGAGGCCTTCTCTGATTGCATATTAAGTTCAGGACCTTGGACAGCACCAGTTAGCTGCTTTTACAGCCAATAGTTAGTTGCTCTAGCCATTAGAGAATTCTGTCCACTAGTGAGCGGGTAAGAAATGTTAACCATATAGTAAAAATTTGCCCTCAACCGAAGTGTTTCATATTTTGTGAGGTGAGCCTTAGTCTATCAGTGCATGAAAACATGTAACAACATTCTCCATGACTATAGTCGAACTTTGCAATTTGTAGATATCCACATTTACCACTTTACTTTCTTCAGGACGTTGTATAGCGACACAACAGTGTCATGTTTTACTCACTTTGGTGCAACCTTTTATACGTATTGAGTAAAATAATGTGCTTACTCTACAGTAGCAATATAAATGTTCTGTCGAAATGTATTTTCCCCACATAATGTAGTGGTAACTCAACTATTACTTATCAAATAGGCAATTCCCAGTATCTAAGATATTTTGCTTTGTAAGCTTTAACTTGAACTTGTATTTCGTAAACATACCTTCATTATGAAATTTCAAGTTTTGAGTCTTTCACGCACTGATACTTTCACGCGCGTCCATATACAAGGATTTCGTAAACCAAACGAAAGGGTTCACGTTCAAACAAACACAAAAATGCAACTGCTATTGCTACACTGGTAATCTGTGAAGTTACGAGGTTATTGCAAAGTTTTATGAAATCGATACAGTCCTTTGAGTTAATTTATTTTTAAACACGTTAGCGTCCCTTTCTTTCAGGGTAGTTGACGTCAGGACTTTTCTCAATGTGGGATCCACACTAATAACTTTCTGGTAACTTTTGTGGAACTTGGTGAATTATCAAGCCACATTTTGTTGTGTATTTATTCCATGACATCAGTGACATGTGATCAGTAGCCCGCATTTGTGTAAGATTTTGTATTTTTCTAATTTTATTATTATTAGGCACAGTCTAAAGTTGCAAAATGCTGGGTTCATGCTGTTCATCATACCGGGTAGCTTTGGCTTAAAAAGCTATTGAATATGCCTAACTGGTATGTGGTATAGTGTATAATTTTGTGGAGCGATCCATGCTAATAAAGGTGAGCACGATCCATATAACACAAATATAGGTTATAAATATTTTTTTTTTTCTGGAAGAGGCAAGGTTTATATAGTAAACAACAGATGTCGCTCTTTACCGTCGGAAACATATTGCTAAACTGCTAAATAAATCCTACCCCTCCTTCTAGCACTGATAGAAGCATCTGGATTGGGTTTTGCACTTGAATCGAACAATTGTTAGTGTTGCGTTCTGACAAAAAGGCAGTCTATGATTAGATGAAGCAAATTGGATCGTATATAAAGGAGTTTTCAGTCGATGATTTGTGCAACGATGGGCTTCCGTGGCAGTTACAACCATTGGAAAATAATTTATTGGATTTGTTGTTTTCAATATTTTTCGTCACGATGGTCAATGGGACAGATGGTGTATTCCGTTTCTGAGGAGGTGGACAAATATACATTCATTGGAAATATCGCCAAAGACCTCAACCTAAACATAAAGGATCTGCAATCAAGAGATTTTAAAATTGTAACCGGAATGGAACGGAAATATTTTGAAGTTGACGTGGAGACTGGTGCTCTGATATCTAACGATAGAATTGACAGAGAGACGCTGTGCCCAAATTCAGTCAAATGTTTTTTAGAGATAGAGGTTATATTAAATACCCCTACTCAAATTCATCGCGTTGAAATTAACATATTGGACATTAACGACAACGCGCCGATATTTGGCGATCAGAATCAAGTTGTAAATATCAGTGAATATGCCTTTTCCGGTGATAGACTTTCATTGCCGGTAGCAAGTGATCAAGACATCGGTTCTAACGGGATAAAAACCTACAAGCTCAGCCCTAATGACTATTTTTCTGTAGATGTGCAGAGCAGTGCTGAACAGAGTGTTATTCCTGAATTAGTGCTTCAAAAACCTTTAGACAGAGAGAAACAGGCTTTGATTGAACTCGTATTGACATCAGTTGATGGGGGTAACCCATTTAAATCTGGGACCATAGCGATAGTAGTTAATGTATTAGATGTCAACGATAATAATCCTACTTTCAGTAAAGCTCTCTACAAATCGACTGTGCCGGAAAACTGCATATTTGGGACTTCGGTAATTTCCGTAAGTGCAGCCGACAAAGACGAAGGGCTGAACGGTGAAGTCACGTATTCTTTCACTGGTAAAGGTGGGCTAGGTATATTTGACATCAATCAGTTCACCGGGGAAATTACAGTTACTGGCGATTTGGATCACGAGGTGAATTCGGCGTTTGAAGTCCGTGTTCAGGCAAAAGATAAAGGCACGCCACCCAGAAGCAGCTTCTCCAAAGTTCTTATTGAAGTACTAGATTTAAACGACAACGCACCGGAAATAGTGACGTCACTTCCAGGAGCCATTCCAGAGGACGCTAAGAAAGGAACAGTGGTAGCGTCAGTAAATTTGCGTGATAAAGATAGTGGAAAGAATGGGCATATCAAGTCAGACGTTATAGGGTCGAGTCCTTTTAAATTGAAATCCTCATATAGTAATTATTTCTCCTTAGTAGTTGACGCGCCCCTTGACAGAGAGAAGCAGTCTTTTTATAATGTCACCATTTTAGCCACCGACGAGGGATCTCCTCCTCTTACCAGTACCAGTGTAATTGCTGTTCATATTTCCGATGTGAACGACAACCCACCACGCTTTTCAGAACCTTTAATTAACATGTATATAAAGGAGAATAGTCCAAACAGAGTTTCTGTTGGTAGCCTTTTAGCAATTGACCCAGATCTCAATCAAAATTCTGAAATAGTTTACACATTCTCAGAACGCTCAAGTTACCAATATTTGTCAAACTATTTTAATCTAAATTCTCTAACTGGTGAAATTAGCAGTTTACGCTCATTCAATTATGAAGAGATAAAAACGTTCCAGTTTGAAGGTCAGGCCACAGATTCTGGTGTTCCTCCACTGAGCAGCAACGTGACTGTTAATGTTTTTATTCTGGATGAGAATGACAACAGTCCTGTTATTCTCCCACCATATTCTAACCAGGGCTCTGTTAATTCGGAGAACATTCCCTACTCTGCTGAGGCCGGATACTTTGTGGCCAAGATCAGGGCAGTGGATGCTGACTCTGGTTACAATGCACTGCTTTCCTTTCACATTACTGAACCAAAGGGGACAACTCTATTTAGAATTGGAACGAGTAACGGAGAGATCAGGACTAAGAGACGCATGAGTGACAATGACTTGAAAACTCATCCATTGGTCATTCTAGTGTCTGATAATGGAGAACCATCCCTCTCTGCGACAGTATCCATAGATGTTGTAGTTGTTGAAACTATAGGTGACGTGCAGACAACTTTCAGACAGCAGCCTTCAAAAGAAGAGAGTTTCGCTGACCTAAATCTTTATCTCCTCATCTCAATTGCCTCAGTTTCAGTGATATTTCTGCTGACCCTCATCAGCTTGATAGCAGTAAAATGCCACAGGAAAGGTAGTTTCAGCAAATACAGCGCCCCAATGATCTCCACCCACCCTGATGGGAGCTGGTCTTACTCCAAATCTACTCAGCAATATGACGTGTGTTTTAGTTCTGACACAATGAAGAGTGATGTAATAGTTTTCCCCACACCTTTTCCCCCTGCTGATGGAGAACTGATCAGCATTAATGGAGGAGACACTTTCAATAGAACAAGAACTCTTCCGAGTAGTGAGAAGGTAAGACCTTGCACCCATTATATTTCTGTTTTGGAAATTATTTTGGGTAATATCATCTTAATATGAGTAAAATATCATACACAACGTTGCCTCCCGCAATGTAATTTTTTGTGTAAAGTGCTTCCAACGACGTTTTGTCTATTTACTAAGTTAGTTTGAGGACCATGGACAGCGCCACTTTGCCACTGCTCTAGCCAAACTATTGTACACGATTTTGATATCATATCTTTTTTTATTTTTTAAATCTCTATTTGTTTGCTCCTGGACATTTAAACGGCTTAAAGAATATTGCTCCGTCACTTGTAATGATTTGCCAACTACATAGACTTTCTACAGTGATTCAAATTGTGCGGAGATCAATGCGTAATTACGCACGACAAACTGATTTGCACATTTAGTACCCTTTTCACTGAATTCGAAATTATATTTGAATATCATATTGTTTTTGATTGTTTTTCTTAAGCATTTATACGGATTGTATATGGGCAGTGCATTTTAACATGGGCAAAAAATATGACAGGTGTGAAATAGAGCATAGTGTTAATTGGGTTGTGATTAGTGTAAAAAAATAAAAATAAAGGGAGATTATATTAAAAAATAGTGTGATTTGAAAACCGTTGTGTTTTATAAACGCTGAGCAATCCAATACATATTAAAAGTATTATCAAGTAACGATACTTGACAACAAATGACTATATCTTTTGGCCACTGATAGGTAGTCTTAATTGTTTTATATATATATATATATATGTTTGTCTTGAACACATTTGTAATGTACATATTAAGAAACTGGGTTTAAATATAGAAACGATAACCTGCGCTAGAGGTCGCTGTAGACTGTGAAAATTATTTTTGCTGAAATCATTGCATTTGACTATCTAGTGTGAATGCCGAACGTTTGTTTGACGACGTACGTTTAAGACGAGAGAAAGGTCTTTTTATCTAACCATTTATGAGAAGGCGACTCCTCTTATGATAACGGGATGAATTAGCCTCGTTTAAAATATAACTGATGATTCAGATTGTTGCAACTATGGACATGGCGTATCATAGGAAAGGAATACATTTTACGCTGGTATTTTTGCTGCTTTTTGCTCCGCGATTATGTGCAGGACAGTTGTTGTATTCGGTAGCGGAGGAAGTGGATGAAGGTACAATTGTGGGGAACATCGCCAAGGACCTTAATTTAAATATCAAAGAATTGGAATCGAGACAGGTTAAAATTGTAACCAGATCCAAGCGGCAGTATTTTTATATTGATGTGAAGACAGGAATTTTAAAAACCGATGGAAGAGTCGACAGAGAGGATCTGTGTCCAAATGTATTGGAGTGCACTTTAGAGGTAGAGTTAATTTTCAATAACCCTGCTCAGATACATCTCATAAAAGTGAACATAGTTGACGTGAATGACAATTCACCATCATTTATCGAGGGCGTTAATGTTTTCAATATCACTGAACTGTCGTTTTCTGGGGATAGAATTCCTTTGCCAACAGCTAGCGATGCAGATATCGGATCCAATGCTGTTGAAACGTACAAGCTGAGCCCAAATGAATATTTTTCGTTGGATGTACAGAGTGGTGGAGAACAGAGTGTGTCTGCTGAGTTGGTGCTACAGAAACCACTGGACCGAGAGAAACAGGCAGTGGTTCAACTAGTTTTATCGGCCGTTGATGGTGGAAAACCTCCCAGATCCGGAACTATTCAAATTAAAGTCAATGTGATAGATGGCAACGATAATACTCCTACTTTCAGTACATCTCTATATAAAGGCCATGTGGCAGAACATTCTTTAACCGGAACTTCTGTAATCTCAGTCAGTGCAGAGGACAAAGATGAAGGGGTAAATGGCGAGATTGAGTTCTCTTTTACAGGAA
>JAVQIZ010159969.1:0-20351 GCA_036023535.2 Galaxias brevipinnis
TTTTTGTGTTTTGGTTTCTGTTTCTTGCTTTTTTTTTTTTACACCCACCGTCTTTTAAAAATATTTCTCCCTTCCTTCCCCCCCCCCCCCCCCCCCCCCCTCACTCTCTCTCTCTCTGGCACATACGCGAACATTTTCGTTCATCCCCCTCTCTCTTTCCCGTTTTCCTCTCCCTGATCCCTCTGTCCTTCCTCTCTTCCTGTTTCCGTGGGGGAAAGCTATGTTGCCAGAAGAACACCCAAAAGCCTGTCCTGCATTAAAAAACGCTGTCCCCGGAGTATTGCCTGCCTGTGGACTTATGGCAGCGGAGGGACTCTGGAGTGCTTCTGAGGCTGAACCATGTACCAGCTGGGAGAAGAAGAGGGAAAATATCAAATACTCTCTGCAGCGTATTCGCTTCCCAAAGAACATCGTCGTCCACATGCTCGCTGGATACAATGGCACTCAGGTCCGACAAGCGTCCATAATCTCTGCTTTCCTAACCGACGGCCAGGGCCTGTAATGTCACATATGAATGCTTTAGTTTATTGAGTCAGCATTTCCCCATCGGGATTAGAGTCACTGATATAGATATAGAGGCACTGCCTCTCCCAGTCCGTCTCTCATCTCTTTCTTCAGATCGCCACAAACATTATTCGAGCCTGAAATTTCAGGACCGAACGTTCCACGGCTTCCTTTATCTCTCGCAGCAAGGTGGCTCTGTGGCCGCGCCGCTGTAATTAAAAATATGCAAATGAAATAATCCTGCAAGACCAATCCCCCCGCTCTTAACGAAGGCCCCGTCCCTGCTTCCTTGACGTAATAAAGCACCGCTCGCCGAGTAAGTGGCGCCTTTGGCAAGGTGCGCGGCAGCCGAGCTGCCGGGCAGATTAGCGTTCAGGACGGAGGGGACTCTAGCGTGTGAAAGTGATCCAGCAGATACACGGGGAAACAGTAGCCCTACTGTTTATCTCTAATAGCCACTGACAAAAAAGAAAAAAAAAAGAGAGAGAAGAGAGTCTCTGTGTCTAGAGTGGCCCTCTCTCCGTGCAGTACTTTCAATATCCCCAATGTTTCCCTTTCATGTGCTTGGCAGCTGTGGGTCCTGAAGAGGGCCCGCGATGAGGGTGGGCCCCCGGCGGGTAAGTCCTCCCGCGTGGCCGGGCCCCGGGGTCATCGGCTTGACTGCCTGCTCTTTTCTCTTCCCTGACCTCGTCGGCTTACTGACTCTGACGCCAGGGCCCTCGCGGTTATTGGAGAATTGAACGACGAAGCCAAAGTATTGGCTTCTCCTACCTCGTGGGTGGGTGGGTGGGTGTTTCTGTGTGTGTGTGTGTGTGTGTGTGTGTGTGTGTGTGCGTGCGCGTGTGCGTGCGCGTGTGCGTGCGCATGTGACACCGTGCTTGTTTGAAGTGCTAAAGCCTTGGTGAGACCGTGGTGCTTTAGCGGGCCGGGGGGATTTATCAGGCTCAGACTGCGGTAATGAGGCCGGGGCAAGCAGGCAGGAAAGACTCAATCCCCATGCTCTCACCAAAGACATGCAATCTGATCCTATATCACACATTCACACATTCAGTGGGTTTACACTAGCGACTAATAACCTTCAGTAAGGAGAGCTCATATACGCATGTGAAGGAATTATAAATGGAGACTCCGCCATCACACTCCCACTGTGGGCGTTCTTGTTTCAATGTAAGTCGAGTTGTTTTCGTAACCGGGTACGTCCGTGGCCCTTTAATTGGTGGAAGTGGCATGTATTTTCCCTGCGTATGCTGCATTGTGTACCTGGACCCCTGCCTGTGCAGCCCCAGTGATGGCAGTGCCAGCAGGCAGTGTGTGCTGCAGCTCCCCTCCCAGAGAGGGGGGCCGCAGGCTGGCCAGCACAGGGCCTTTCATCTCCCCTTAGCCCTGGATCCAACTGGAGCTATATCCACACACCGGCTTGCCAGCTTCGCCTCAGTTTTCCATCGCCAGCGCCATCGCTGTCTCTGTCTCTGTCGTCACCACCTCTGTACTTGCCTGATATTGACTAGCAGGGAGCAGTGAGATAGTCTATAGACCAGGGTCTGTGGATTCATGGAGTCGTCCGTCGAGTAAGTGGTATGTATCCCTTTTTAGAATGGACTTTAATCCAGCATAGAGAAAGGACATGGCTGGTGCTTGGTTCTAACATTCCACACTGCTAGCCTGTATAGGGGAGGTGAGTGCACTGGCTTAGGCACAACGTAGGTGGCCTGCCGTTAATGTCAGCCAGTTTGAAGATGCATACACACACACACACACATAAACACACAACCGCACAAAGACAGATGTGAGGTGTGGAGCATGGAGCTGACTATGTCCTAATCCTCCCTACTCATAAACACTTCTCCCTGACATAGGAGCTCCAATGAGGTCACCTTTGGCTCAACTTCCAGTCCCAGGCCCATACACACATACCCACACACACACACAATACAAAAAAGCTGTGAGAATTAATGGCGAGAAAAGTTTCTTTCGTATGTTTAGACACGAACAAAATTTGAATACTTGTTAAAGAGTACAGTTATTTTCTCATTGTCTCACCGTAAACTATAACAAACTGGATGGCCTGTAATATCAGTACTGTGCATAGATTCGACCAGCCTACAAACATCCTTATCTAAAAGCAATCCTCCCAGCAGCCATAAAAAACATCTGACAAGGGCTTGGAGCCAAGGACACACACAGATGTCCCATTCACCCTGCCTGTCTGTGAACTGCTGCCTCCACTGATTAGTCTGGCCAGGCCCTCCCACTGCAGCTTGTGGCACTGGGACGAGCAAACACTAAACACACCGCTGGGACCGCGAAATATCTAAATTTAGAGACTCTTCAAATACTTCCTACCCTTGCAAGCTTCTTTATAGTTCCCGGTGGATGGCCTGCCCCATTGGAGGACTGGGGTTTTAGAAACTCAGTTGTGAACCCGGTTTTGGATTTTTCATTTTGTAAAATATTGACTGTAAAAGTATCAAAAGATGCATGGTCTGATAGTTTCTTTGATGAGGGTGCATTTGTAAAAGTTGGCTAATAAAAATGAGGCTTGGTTAGCAACCAACGTTCGAGATGGATGGCCAGAATACAAATGGACTCTTAGTGTACACTTCAGGGACTGGACCTAATATGGTTCAGATTGGGGGTCAGCAGCTGATATTGTGAAAGCTTTTCACTTCAAAGCATAGTTTGAAATTTGGATCAGTGCCAAATATAGCACATCTGCATTTAATAATTATATCTTATAGATGTTCAAACCCTTTCTTCAGTTCTTATATTTCACAAAAATCACAATTTCATTATTGTATGCCAATTGAAAACCTAGAAAAACGAGGAGAAAGACCCGGATTGGATTTGCATGCTGCAAATGCAGCATTCAACACAATCCAATGGAGTTGCCTGTAAATAATAGAAACAAAAGTTCACCACAGGATTACGGTGTTTTGCTCACAAAATTGCGTTCTGCTATTTCTTGCTCTTGTCCCTTTTTCATTTATTCATAGTCATATATATCGAGCCTATTTAGTTATGCATTTATTTATAGAAATGCATCAGACAATCAATGAAAAATTCCAATCACAATCAGGATTAGAAAATGATTGTTTGCACTGAACTGTATTAAAACGACATAACACGTTGATCAAATTGTTGAAGGATTTTACTACAGCTCACGAAATAAATCCCAATCCATTCACATCTATACTCCACGACGTTGCTTTACTTCCGCACCTCCTACTTTCTCCCCCATTGTAATTCTTACGGCTCACACTTTACCGGAGTTCGGCTTAGTACAGAGGACGTACCAAAATAAGAAAATACCTCTGTCTTTACGGATGTTATCTTCCTTGTGCCTTTGAATCTTAAAACATGCATTGATGTCGCTGTTCAGTATCGCCGGAGTTTGTCGCGAAAGAACGGTCAGATTTAGCAGCAAAGTTGAGAAGTAGTTTCCTTTAAGTTTATTTTCCGGGCTGCAGAGCCAATTCCCAGTTTACTACCCCAGCACCGAGCCATCATGGCGAGGCGGGCTAGGAAAGAACCCGTGGTTTTATCGCGCATTCCCCACACTGTTTGGAATAAATCTCGACTTTGTCACGACAACTTCATGGCTTGTTCCTGGAGCGTATTCGCTATCTATGCTATTATTTGTTGTGGATATTGTGGTGCTGAAGAGTTTTCGATCCTAGAAGAGGCTCAAGTTCTAGCCGTACAAATGAAAAAACTGTCCTCTCAGGAGCTTGGTGTTTTTACAATGCAGGTAAGGCAGATCAGTGTTTAGTTGTTTATGTCTGTTTTTCATTAGTTTATAGTTCGGACACAAGCCAGTGGTGGTCTTATTTTAGCAATAGTGTGCAGCCTATTCAATTGTAGCATCAGATACATTTAATTTTATACAAACGGACTTTATTCATTCTCAGCGTGTCAGAATGCTTAATTTTGCAGTTGGGCAGGTAATTATGAGTATAGCAGTCAATATGATGAGACAACCTGTGTAACAATTTCATCCTTTATCGGTTTATTAGTCAGTGCTGCCAATAGCGGACGCGCTTTCTTTGAAGTCAGGTAGGTCACAAGCAGATGTTGACGATTCTGTGACAACAAATGCCTTCAAGTCGCTTGCATGACTGTAAAAAGACCAAACATTTTGTGACCTTTAGTAAAATGTAGATCTAAATATAATATCGTTTACTTTTAGGATTTACTCATTTATTATCCTGTTGTCCTTTCTGTCCATCGGTGTGTGTGTGTGTGTGTGTGTGTGTGTGTGTGTGTGTGTGTGTGTGTGTGTGTGTGAGAGAGAGAGAGAGGAAAGTGGTGGGGTTGTATGTGTGTAAGTGGGGGATGGGGAAGAAGGTCTCCTTCGAACTTCACATTACATTGACATTTTCTACTTTTTTGTTGCACATCGTTTTAGGTGGCCTAGACAATGGTGAAATCACCCCTAAAAAGTTAACAAAAGTAATACAGACACAACTGTATTAATACATGTGGTTTTTTTTTCTTTTGGCCTCAGTTAGACCAAACAAATTGGTATTATGTCAAAAGATTGCTTTTGTGTACCCTCCAGGCTTTGATACATAGTTTTTTTTTCTAGTGTGCAAAATGTGTTATAGGCCTAAATTGTTTTTAAATATGATACCAGGCATCAAGAGTCAATAGGCTAATATACTGATAGAGCCTGAGCAATTTTTTTCTTGGTATTTAATAAAAAAAATAAATAAATAAAATAAAATGCTTGCATTCTCCTCCCATATTGTCCTGGAGAAGATATGTTAGCAGGCGCAAAACACTCCCTGACTCTTTCGTGTCTTTCTTTGCTTGCGATTTTAGTGGATATTCGGCTATAGGGTGTCTGTGCTAATTCTAAGGCAGGCGGCGGTCACCAAATGGCAGCGCAGTCAGCCCCTGCGTTGGTGTGATGTGTGGTGGAGGGGCTTTCACACTTCAGAGGCCCAGCCTGTAGAGGTGGTCAGTAGGGGGCCCAGCACAAATGGCGTTTCATCTCCACACAACGCTTCATCCTACCAATGGAAACCAGCTTTGAGGCCTCCTCTGATCCTGGGGTCTGCCTTTGTCACCATCCATCTTTTTCCTCTCTGCCTTTCACTCGAAGGCCTGACTCCCTATCTTCCCATCTTTAGTATGTGTTCCATTGATGGCTGTCTAGACGTTTTCTTGTCTGAGCTATGGTTAAAAATAAATAATTGAGGGCTTTGTTAGATAATGCATTGCCCGTCACCTCTTTATTAATGAAACTTACGTTTGCGTTTTGTATTTTATGTAGTACTTCTGAAGCCCACATGGAAAACCACAACACATTTTCAGCATTTCTCTTTAGTGCAGTGAGAAAAAGGCTTTACACATTGGTTATCGTGGCTGTTTTACAAACGGCGAAAATCAAATAGGCAAACATGAACCATGTTTAGTCACACAACTTTTTCTACAAAGACCAGAGATCCCTCTCCAGTAAAAAGTTGTCTCTGGCTCCTGTAAACAGATGTTGGAATGAGGATGGTCGTCCTATTTACAGCCGTGGTGCTACTGACAAGAGTCCGGATGCTGCGAGTGTGTAAACGCTCGTTATGGTTTTTCAGAGCGACACAATTTCAACCTTTCTTCTTCAAAGAGTTAAGAAAGAATATACTGGATGAGTATCCGTGACAACAGCAGTGTTATGATATTGTTACCAGCGACTGTGTCTGTCTGTTATTTTAGTTTTCCTCACCGCACCCCTTATTGTTGGGCAGAGTTGTAATACGAGGTGGGCCTTGTCATGGTGTTTGAGTCAATGGGTCAAACTGATACAATCTGTTGTTGAGCTGCTCAATTATCCAGGGAGCCACAGCACACAGACAAACCTTATGTTCTTCGCAGCCTCACTGATTTCATGCAAGGAATATTAATGGGGTTTCAAAGGGTTTTAATGCCAAAGTAATTTGAAGATAGTATTTCTTTGTAGATATGATTGTCCAGTAAATGGATTTTTCATTTTAATTGGCCTGTTATTCAGGAATCCACTGGTTTGTGTGCTGGGAGACTGGTGTGTGTTCTTTTTCAAACCGCTTTCATCAAACGATCCACCGATAATGGTTGAAAGAGTGAAATACAGCGATTACGTTTGTGTAGTTTATGAAGAATAGCCACTTTATGTAGACTGTAGTCTGGCCAGGTCTAAATCACAACCATGTGTGATCCTGATCCGGTTGTCTCCATACTTCTTCAAGGAGAAAACACTCTTGATGTTTAACACATGCGTATCCTCGCTTTTCCATGTGTGAAACCCAGGCCTCTTTGCGTGGTACTAACAGTTCAGATTAGGCCAGGCTAACCTAGCGTACAAAAAAAAGGAGGGGCTCAACCGAACCGGATGCTGCGTTATGTTCTACGCGTTGATTGCAGTGATTGTTTAGTTAGGGAAAATACAGTTTATTTGAAGGGCATTTGATTTCGTACTTGATCACCGTGTCGTGTCCTCAGTCTGAGAAGTGGTTCCTGCAATCACAGCTAGGTGGAAGGTAGGGGGGCTGTGGTTTGTTTTGGTGTCGGCTCGTACCCCTGACCGGGGGCCTCCTAATTGAGTAATGACAGTCGTTGCTGGCGGATCCCGCTCTCCATCCACTGACTGCAGAGAAAAATGAGACGGCTGTCCTCCCGTCTCCAAAGCCCTGACTTCTGCTCCTGGGCTCCGTCCAACGATAACACTGGCTTTGAGAGGCTATCAGAGGCCTCTCTCCTCCTCTATTATTTTCTTAAACTTTGTAGAGACAAGTTCTCTATTTCTCTTTTGGTTTATCCCCCCCCCACACACACACACACACAATCTCACACAATATGAGAGGGAGTTTATGGCAGCATGCAGCAGAACATCAGAATTCCTAATGGCTCTGCAGTGGAGCTTCAAAGGCTCTACTCTGCATTGCGTATGCTACTGGTGAAGGCTAATGGCCGCAGTGGTTCACTACCCTTTCGCGCTCCATACTGGCTTACCAACACCAGGGCACATATCTTTTTCTGTGCATGATCTACTCGTCCGGTTGTGGTGTTTTCAGACGTCGCTCCGCATCAATCAGTTAAATTGACACGACCGTAACGCATCTTTTGAAAAGAACCCTGGTATGAATATTCTTAGTGATTGTCACTTGATGTTATCCCGATCTTAGATGAAACTTGATCAGCTCCGTGCGGTAGTCTCACAAACAGCGACCTCATCCATCACACTCACGCTCAAATATGGGGGGCTTTTCGGAAGTGGCTGAACGGCTATCTTCATGGTGGGCTTCAGCTATTTCCCCCTCTCCGGGGCCCCTGAATACTCTGCGGCACATGTTTCTGTGACAGGACGAGCTGCTGCCTCTCTCTTTGTTCCAAGTCCTGAACTCGCACTGACCTTCCTTCTCAAGCGGCGTCTAAGTGCTGGAGTATCCAAGAGGTCCAGGACTGTTGGGGAGTGTGGGCAGTTCTAGGTGACACTGAGATCCCTGTTTTTGAGTTATCCACAGGTGCTTTGCCTCAGTGCACGCAGTGTTGCTTTGTTATTGCAAAGGTCCAATTGTCTCGTGGTACTGTAAATCTGCATGAGCCTCTGCAGTTTATGAGCCTACTATGGCTGTTTCTGACATATCCCTGTCCTCTCTCTGTTCTCCTTTTACATTAATGATTCGGCCTTGTTTTGGGAACGCAATGTAAGGTTTCTGAGCAGAAGCTCATTTCTTTTCGGCTTTCAAACCTCTACCACCAATTTTTTTTATTATTATTGCAATGGCCATTTGAGCCATGTACAAAAACGTCATAATCATTGTATAAGAAAAAAAACGGACTAGCGAAACAGTCCATTTTGGCAGTCTGTGCTCCCTCACTCACAAAACTTGGAGGGGGACCACATTTTCAATAGATGCGGGCTGCTTGTGTATTTTGGCCGGGCTCCAGGCACTGAGGTACTCCCTTGTTTCAGCCCCCCCGGGACCCCCCGAGCCCACATCCCTCAAATGAACAAATGGATTCGCCCGGCAGCCTCGTTCCAGATGGAGCGCCCCGACGAGCTCACTTTTTATCCGTTGGTCTTGCCCTCTGCAGAATGAGTTACGGCCGGCGAGCTGATAGCCTTTCCTTATGAACCAGCTGCTGAGGTTTAAATCAGCCGTCGTAGCCATGGCTGGACCGTTTATCTGTCCGTCTCTCTGATGGCTCTCCCACATTCCTGGTGGAAGGTATTCATCTGGCTGTATGGCCTTGACCAGAGAAAGGGGGGTTCAATGCCTCCAAAATCCTTCTGTTTAAACTGTTACCCCATTTTGCATTGGGTTTCCCCCACAGTGTTTTTCCACTAACCTCCCTCTTGGATCCCTGCCTGAGGAGGAGGGGTCGTTATCAGCAACTCACTGAAACTGTGCCTGTCCTTAAACTTTACCTTGCACCTTCTTTGTCTTTGTCATTGTCTGGTGTTTGAGTTCACCGGGGTTGTAGCCTGTAGCTGCTCGGCCCTGATTACCGCTGGCAGGGCACCTCCGAGGGAGCGGCTGGGTTAGTTAATGTGTGGCGAGGCTTGAGGGAAATGAAGTAGCCAGGCCCTCCTGTTCTACAGGGAATAGTGGCCCTTTCACTGGGAACGGCTTGATTATTAAACAGGAGCTGTAATGAACAGAGCATTTTCAATTAGCCCAGTCCACTCGCCCTCTTTCATTCCCCCCCCACCCCCACCACCACCACCACCCGCCTTTCGGTGTTTGCATCTCTCTCTTTCACTAACTCACACATACACACCCACACACACCCATACATCTACTCCGCCACACACACACACACACACACACACACACACACACACAGCACACCCCATTTACCCACATGCACACTTGAAGAAAAGGAGCTTTATTAGGGCCTTTCTTTGTGCTTTCCTGGAGCTCCCAGTGTTAGTTCCTGCAGGGCTGACCTAGCAGAGTAGGCCAGGGACCTTAGCACCCCAGCCCTTCACACCCCACAATGGGCCAGTCCTAAATGAACTCTCCCTGAAAGATTGGGGGGAGGAAGGGGGATGGGGCTGCGCTGCTGGGGTGCAGGCGAAGGAGAGCCGCAGTTGGCTGCTCCTCAGCCCCCCAGGTTGCGTTTGTCAGCCACGGCGAGTGGTCCCCCTCCCCCGCTCCTCACACTTTCTTAAAGGGGAGCTTTGCATTCCCAATGAGGAGCGAGTCGGAGCCCCCGCAGAGGAGAGATCAAGCTGATTTTCCTTTTTTTTCCCCCTCTTCTTTTCTCCCTGCTTATGCATCCTGCTCCGCGGCTCTGTCTCACACACACACACACACACACACCCTCAGTAACCCACACTTTGCTGCTTGTTGAATTCCCCCCAGCGCTGTTGTTAAGAATGTTTATGTTCCCACCAAAACCGCCAGGCTCCTCTGTATGAAGCTCATCAACAGACAAACTGTACTTCCCCACTCTGCGTTTGTTTGGGTTGTATAATTTGCTCGTGGCTTTTGAAATGTGATATTGTGTGCCATGGCAACGGGAGTGTAGCTCTCTCCCCCCCCCCAAAGGGGGCTTGTGAGCACGAGGTGGGGTTGTGGTGTTGGGGGGAGGTTGAAGTATTGTGGATGGGGGATTGAAAGGAGAGAGTAGGCAGCAAGCGGAATGCTACTCCTGTCCGAGGAGCTTAGATCGCTCTCTTGGATGAAGGATTAAATGACTCCTCTTCATTTGGCCCTGCAGCCCCTCACCCCCTGGCTCGTGGGGCCATAGAGGTCAGCTCGGTTAGGCTAACTCCTCTCCTCATTAACCCTCCCAACCTTAGCACAAATACTCCTGGGTCGCACATCAGTCTTGCCTGGGTAGAAAACCTAATGTACGTTTTATAGCAGGCTAACATCTTTTGAATCAAAGGGTTCTATTTGAGATTATGGATACCACGCTAACGAGTGCCAGGCTAACGACTGCCAGGCTAACGAGTGATCAATGCAGCAAGGTTTGTTTGCTAATAGTTGGTAGAAAGGCATGTGTGCTAATAGTTGGTAGAAAGCTTTATTGATGTCAGTTCTTCCTCTTCGGTTTCCGGCATTGTTGGAAATTCCCGAAAGACAACAGGACGAGACAAAGCTATCCTAGGCTTAAAGGTACTGTGTCCTTAGCTCCAGCCTTGGGCGTTGATCAAGGATCGTAAACAAAATAAATCAGACTTCCTGTTCTGGAATAGGTGAAGGATATGAGGTATTAACTGGCAGATTAGGTATACCCTTTTCTCAGTGTGGAGAGATATTTGTCTCCTACGTAGACTATAACGTCTGCCAACGGAATGGCTTCAGAGGCTCCAGCTGAACAGAAGCCATTGATAACAGAGCAGTCACAATGGCCAAGCGGTCGTTCTTTGGGTCTTTTATTTCTCACATGTCTCAACGATTTTCTTAAATAGAGTTCTTCCGGCAGAGATAGCCCCAACATATATAGTTATATCGGTCTACCTTATCAAATCTCCAGGTATACCTTCCTGCTTATCTGGATCTCTGGTTAATTAGGTTGGCTGGTGGTGTTTTATGAGACTCTGGACATTGCCCTCCTTTCTACACCGGTTCACCGGCTCTGGAGATGAATCAGAAAGTGACCCCAGTTGATGTTTGAACTTTGACCTCTCTCGCTGAGACACAAGGTTGTTTGGCAGATGAAAGGAGCGGGGGATTTTTTTGTTCTTTGTCAGGAAAACCAGTGAGAAAATAGAGCCAACTAATTGGGAGGCTGAGGGGAGTACTAAGGCTTGGAGAGTGAGGCAAAAGATAGGGATACATGATGAGACACACACACATGCACACACACACACACACACACACACACACAAATTTGCAGCAGCTGTGTTTGGCTATCCGTGTCTCTAAGCTTGAGGGCTCTGTCTGCCAAACGGCTGGGTCATTTTATCTGGTCTGACTTCCAAGTAACACAACACGGGCATTAGCCGAGCTAAACAGGCCTAGCTACCCACATTACACTGTACGTTTCTTCCTGCTGGTATGTCAACATTGCGCCGCTGGACCCGGAGAACAGTGCTGATTAGGGCTGAGCTAAGTGGGCCAGTCGGCTTATGTGTCCCATTTGCGACCGGTTTTTCTGAACCCTCTTTGTGTGGGAGATTGAGCGTCGAGGTAGTTGGAGTTCAGTCTCGAGTTGTAAAAGCAGCGCGCTCAGTTGGCTAGCCTGACCGAAATTCACACATGTAACGACCTTCCCGTAGACGTATCAGTTACGTTAATACTTCACACTCTGGAACGCCCTGGAAATGTCTTCCTTCTCCTAATACCAATCCGTTTTTTTTTCATATGCGTGGTTAATACTATACTCTTGAGTGTGGAGGTCAAATATAGTTCTTGTTTGTTTTTTTGCTTCTGGCTAGCGTCATCGTATTTGACACCAGTAGTCAAAATTTGTAGAACAAACAGACTAAAATTCTGAATGCTTGATGAGCTTGCCGCCCCATTGCCATGCCTGAGGTCAGTTTGAATGTGTTGGCCCTGTATGACCTGTCATATGCTGCTTTGTAGTGTAGCGTCCAGTGGTCGGGTTGGGGGCCCAAGTCTTCTGAAGGTTGGCAGCAGATGGGTAAAGTTCTCTGTGAGTGCCTGTCTGTGTCCAAGCTGGCAGCGGTGCCAGTGGCTGACTGGTCCTGGGCCAGCTCTTGTCTCAAGCTCAGCTTTGGGGACAGCTTGCCTGGGTCCCTGGCGCCTGCTGAAAGGGAGACATTGAGTTTGATAGTGGTCTGGAGAAAGTCAGCGTGATACCGAGTTCTGTGGGAATGCAGGTGGAGTGTGTGTGTGTGTGTGTGTGTGTGTGTGTGTGTGTGTGTGTGTGTGTGTGTGTTCATTGTAGTGTTTTAATGAGGCCCCGGTTCAGGCGTTTGGGTTCAGCACTGAAGCAGCACGGTGGCCATATGGAGAGTTCCTCCATGAAGGGGTTTCTGTCATTCCTTTCCTGCATGGATCCGAATAGAAGCACAGGCTTACCGTCAGCTTGCCTCTCCCCCCGCCCCCCCTCCTCTTCCTCCATTCTCCCTCTCACATTCACACTGTCAAATCTTTTCATGATTAGCATACCAGAAACTTGTGAATGTCCTTGGGGAGCCTCTTTCTCTCTCTCGCACCCCCCATCCTCCTCTTTCTCCCGTTTCATCCCCTCTCTCTCGTCTTTCTCCTGAAAACACTCAGCGACTCAGCAGTTACAGAGTAATGATCGACTCGTGAGACTAAATAGCAGAGGGTTGATTTGTTTAGACAGCATATTAGAGCAACACCAGCATGTTTTGGGGATTTTTTTCTCGCATGCATGCTGTCAGTAGAATGTGTTTGACACTTTAAGCTAAATTTTTAACCAAACATCTTGCTGAATCTGTTGTCCCGTGTGAAAATGCCATGCTCGGCTAGTGCTATTGAAATGAGTATTTTTCCTCCCCAAACACAATGATGTGTAGCGGACCGTCCCCTAAACACAACAAACTATGGATGATCAAAATATTATTCATGACACATGAAGGGTAAAGTATTTGGATGCCTGCACAGCGTGGTTTAGTGAGTGTATCTTTATGAATGTTTCTCAGTTGTTCTTGCCAGTGTATTTATTACGCTGGACACTGGACTGTTTCAGCAGCCATGCCGTGCTCAGCAGAGTTTAAACTCGGATTGGGCCCCTTCTTTCATCCCGACTCGAATCCTTGTTTTAGTTTCTCACCAGGGATTAGGTGTGAGTTAGTTTGTTAGGAACTCATTCTATGCGGAGCCAACTCCAACAGCTGCACATTGCTCTTTCTCTCATCCTGTTTCTTGCTTTCACCCAACTCAACTCGCATACCATCTGATGGAAAGACAGCTAACGAAAAACAAACTTTCAATGGGAGCTGTGAATTAGGTCGTCAGCTTTGGATAACTTCTGGCCATTTGTTTGATGGTTTCTTTGATACTCGCTTCATTGGGACACTGACAGTAATTATCAGAGCTCACACATTTCTCTGACGATTTCTCCGATGAATAAAGTCCCTGTCCTGATCTGTACATGGTCCCTGAAGCCATGGTCCCCTCACCTGTTCTACCTGCCGTTGTCCATGTCAACGTCTTTTTTTGCGTCTCAAACTAGTTTTCAGTTGTTTTTACTAATGATATGCCCTTCCTTACACTCTCCGCTACTAGCACTAATGGTTGACCTGGATCGGTCTACCTAGACAGTCAGTCCTGTGACACGTCACAGATAAAGATACCACAGGTAATCCTTCGTGTCCTTCCTACTGTCTGCCGCTGCAGAGGCGATGGAGGTGACGCGTGTGTTTTATGGATGTGTGCGCGTGGCTTTTATTTTGTGTTCCTTGGCGTCGTGGTTTCCTGCCGCAAACGAGGATCGGCGCTCGTAAACTGTCTCTGTGGGTGTAATTCATCAGTGTGCGTGTGTTTGCAGAAATGTTTTGCCAACAGCGCTCATAGTCCAGTGGCGATGGTAACGGGTCAGGACTGACCGTGTTGGAATGTCCGGCAGAGGTCTCCTGTGTGTGTGTGTGTGTGTGTGTGTGTGTGTGTGTGTGTCTGACGTCCCCGATGGTCTTGAAGTGATGTGTGCGTTTCCTTTATTTGCCCAGACTTCACTGATGTTTTCCTTCCCCTCTCACCACAGCGCCTTTCCTTTCCCCACAGCACCATGAATGGCCAATACAAACGTTACTGCGAGTTAATCATGTCAATAGTGTTAATGCTGTGATATGCTATGCTATGCTAGGCTAGTGTAGGACTAGTGGTCATAATGTGCACGAGGCCAAATCAAAGTCAAACTAGGTCATCCGAGAATGAGCCAGGAGATGCTATGCTAGCTCACTGCAACATTTTTCTAGCATATGTTTATAATAGGCCTGGCCAGGAAAGGTTATGCTTGACATGGCCATGTTTGCAAGAATCAGGCTTGGACATGCCAAGTTTTGCCTTAGGAACACGAAAGTTAGTAACTGTTTTAAACTTGTCTTCAGAGTACATTAGAGCTCTATAAATCAATGTCCATAAATGTCGTAGGTATACATGGGGGAGAACAATGTCTCGTCTATAGAGAGACCTCGTAATTATGGCCAGACATGATCTCACACTGAGAAACAGAAACTTGAGTCGGACCTCCCTGGCATTGCTCATCCTTTCACGTCTCTCTCTCTGTCTTGCGTTCTCCGGCCCCTCTCCGTTTCTGGGGGGTACGCTTTCTTTCTTCACTCATTTCTCTTTTCTACTCTCAATGGAGTCTCTTTGAGCAGAAAAAACAGCTGACTTTGGGTGCCTGGTAGCTGTCCTGGAATTAGAAATAGCTGAACTTTGCTGCTGATAAGTAGAAGTTGTGTTTGCCTTGGCTGGAGAGGTCTGATCCAGAGCACATTAAGGAGCCTGCAGACACATGCTAACCGCCTTGTTTCTCTGTTTTGAAACAGACTCTCTGGGACATTTCATCTGAATGCCTCCCTTTATGTGGAAAGAATTGCCGTATTTTAACAAGTTCAAAATGTATTTTTCCCCATGCAGACAGACGGAGTCCGATCCCACCCTGCTCTCCTTTTTTTAACATTCCCACCGTGTACTTGTTAGTTATTCCAGCAGTCTGTCTGTCTGTCTGTCTCTCTCTTTCACACACATTTGATCTCCCCTCACACATACTCTCTTTCTCGGAGCTTGTGAAAGGCCCCAGTATGATGTCGGCCCCTGCGGGGTGTGTCACCAGGGTGTGACTCTGTCGGCTGGTGCCAGGGCCGCCCCAGACCCTAGGGCGGCCGCATCTTGGCCAGCGAGCTGTGGGCGAGAGGCTGGGTAGAGGGCAGGCCAGGCCTGGCCGTCTGTGGGCACACATTGACCCTCTGCGTTACAGCCAGACTGAAGGTTATGGCAATAGTTGAGTGAGTGTGTGACCTATAAAGTTGAACTCACTTAGTTTTTTGAACACACCACACACACCCCCACGTACCCACACACACAACCGCCCCATCCATCGAGTCTCATGCTGCTAAAGCCTGCTGAAGAGCTTCATATGAATCACCATCGGCATTGAACCAGCTCTAATGATGTAGCTATGCGAACACACACACCCCTGTTTTATGATTCTCATGGCCGTTTCGATACAGGGGAGGGAGGAGGAGGAGGAGGAGGAGGAGGGGGTGATAGACTGCTTGTAAAGTGTTGTAACGTTCTCATTGTCTTGCGTGCCACCATTGTTAGCTCACATTTATGTACCACTTTTGATTTGCTCTATTAACTGGTGATTTTTTTTAATATCAGCTTAATGGCAGCGCTCAGGTATGTGGCTTTGTTCTGGCTTTTTGGAGAGCTTTCAACACTGTTTAGGCCTTAATGAGTTGTGGTTATTGCCAAACGCTGCACGCCTGGCACTGCTTTTAAGTGTGTGATAAAAGTGAAGCGTTGGTATGGACCTCTTGTTAAACAATCGTGGAAAAGTTGAGCGTTTTCGAGTGGTTTGATGGGATCTGTGAGTCGACTGTGGCACGTCTGTTTAATGACTCAGACATGAAAGTGAGGCCTCTGAAGGGCATGGTGACCTTGCGACCTGTAGGCTTGAAACTCAACCCTACTTTTTGTAGAGGGGCACTTCAAGGAAGGACTAGGCCCGTCATTGCCGGAACCTTAGACCTTTGAACTCTAACCCCATTGGCTGTTCCAGTGACATTGCCTGCCTCTTCAACTGTATTTAAATCTCACTACGATTCTCGGGGTAGGTTCTGCAGTCGCTTAGCGGGCAGTGTTTCCTTTATGATGGTAGGATCAGCTCCTTGCCAGCTACAGGCTGCTCTTTCTGCGTGGCTCTAAGCGAACCTTCTCCACACGTGTGTCTGGTTTCAGCTTTGGCAGGACCACTCCGGGGTCTCTAGTCTAAACAGAGGGACAGGCAGACTGACTGGGGTTGGCTGGGCCGTGCCGGAGCCAACAGCAGCCGGATCAGACACAGGTGGGGTCTTTTCTTCCACTGATTACGCACCCCCGCTCAAGTCTGGCTCCCGGAGGGAAAATGGCCGCCACAACGGCTTTATCATCCGACAGACTGCTGAAACCTTCCATCCCCCTCCTGCTCCATATGGACAGCAGACTTATGGCGCTGCATTGGAACTGTGTTTATCCAAACCCCTTGGGAATGGATGGATGTCCTGAAAACAGGAATGTTGTAAATCAGGGGAAACTTAACATGTCTGTTTGAAGTGTAGGCTGGAGAGCTTTCGCTAAAATATATGGTCCCTTGAAGTGCAATCTCCAAGTTAGGTAACGGCTCTCTCAACCCCTATAACTCGTCCAGTAGTACAGCCCAACTCCCCTGGAAAATAACACAGCCTGAACCCCCCTTTCCCAGCCTGCACTCTGCTTCGATCCGACTAACGGTGAACCCTCTTACCCTTCGCTCCAGGCAGTGCGGTTGGCCAGACAGGCCTGCGTCAGCCTTGGCCCCGAGCCTCCACCAGAGCTCTATCTGCCAGGGCTGCAATCGAGCAGGCGGGCGGGCTTGGCCAGTCCCGGGAGATGGATGAGCACGGGGAATGTCATACTGGGTTGTGAGCGCTCTCCCTCTTCTCATTCTCCCCGCCGCACAGCGTCCTATTTCGAGTGCCGGGTCCTCTTTGAAGCTGCGGGTTCACTTTGCACATTCCAACAACATCGTCAGGAATCACATCTGACACCCCAGCAGCTTATATGTCCCTCTCACCACTTACTGCTGTTGTGTTTGGTGAAATTGCGCTATTTTTGGAGTGGCGTCTCGAGGCTACTAACAATTTGTTTAGGTTAGGAGGCTGTATTGGTGCTCCAAGACAGATTTTTAAGTGAATTTTAGCTCACAGTCTTACGCGGAAAATAGAATGTTTAATGCAATATAAAGGTAAATAGTTTTCTTATCGCATGCCGACTGCCTTTGTTATGGTTTGTTACTGACCTGTGTATTTTGGTATATTGAGTTGGCATTGAATTTAGGTCCATATTCGAGAATATAATTTGAGTCAATCGTTTTAGTACAATAATCTAATTAGGTATATTCTACTGTTAACACAGGGAATCATAATGGATTTTGAGTGACTCGCACAGTTGGCTAAGATTGTAATGAAACACAGGGCTCCTCCGTTGTGGTCCCTAACATTGTTACACTACCAACCCCCCCCCCCCACCTTCTCCTAACCCTCCTCCCCTCTCTCTCTCTCTCTCACATGTGGAAAGCATTATGTCCTGTCTGGTGGAGCGAGTACAAACGTCCCGGGTCGTGGGGCCTGGGGGGCCCGGGTTGGGCTGGGCTGTGCTGGGGGACACGGCCTCCCCAAAGGCCCGGGGCTGTTTGGACAAAAGGGGGTTTGTTATTGCAGAACCACACTCTCTGACGGCTCTCTCTCTCTCTTTCTCTCTCTCTCTCTCTCTCTCTCTCTCTCTCTCTCTCATTCTCTCTTTTTATGGAGAGACCGGGGGGACGAAAGCTAGCTATTGTTGACCACAGCCTGGGCCCTGGGCCTCCTTGTTTTTCTAGAGGTTGGCTGGCCCCTTTTCTTTTTCAGTTTTTGGTGTGGAATCTGCATTTGCTACATTTGTCTGGTCTCTCTCCTGAGGGGATGAACCTCATTTACAGCTGACCACAGCTGGCTGCTAGTGGGTGTGATGTGACTGGCTGTTGTCATGGCAGTATTTTAAAAAGACTTTATTGTTTTGGGGGCGAGGTTGGTTATGAGATGGACATTCATGCTGTTTGCCTGGCTTGTGCAGTGGTTGAGAAATGATCAAATACGCCGTCAGGGATATAGCTTTTTTTTTTTTTTGGTGTTCCAGTCTCTGAAATGGAAGGATGCCTTTATTTGATATTGCCTCAAACTTGGGAACAGACTGAAAACATTATTATCCAAGCCAGAGTTGTTTGATCTCGTTTTGACGCACATACGTTTTTCCTTTATACAAAAAAGGATATCACTTCTATAATGGTGTAGTTAGAGAGAACCATGACAACCGAGTTCTGCGTTTTAATTATGCATGTAAAAGGAAATAAATTTTGCATTTGTAAGACATTTTTTTCTGTTTTAGACGCGAACACACACACACACAGGCACACACAACACACATATACGCACACACATACTGACACCAGATGAGTTTCAAACTGCAGAATACAATTCAAACCACACTTTTTCCAAAGCGCATTGAAAAATGGCCGGGGGATACTTGAACTTGGAGCCCGAGGGCTGAGGGAGTTTGATAGCTTGAAGTACCAAATTAAATCACCGCTTTCTAAATACAGCAAGCCTCTTGGCAGACATAGATAGCCAGTCATTCAATTAGACAACTTGCCCTGAGCCCAGATGAAATGGAGACAAATTAATTAGGTGAGATTGAGTTTCTCTGTGGCTTTGAGAGGGACACTGGGTAAGGGGGTTCTAAGATTGACTTATGGCCAGACGCTGTCACAGAATCCAAACACGAGTAGAATGTCTTTGGGATATGTCTAGCTGTCATTGAATCTACTTCCAAGATGGCTGCTGCTCAAGGCAATTTGGGGCTAGAACAAGAAGTGATTACTGAAATGTAATTAAATTCTTTAGGTAACTCAAATACGGCAGTGGATTGTAGTTCCACTGTAGCTCCAGGTATTTTAACCAGAATAATAGGCAAACAAGGTGAATTAGTTAATATTGCAGGCAAACCTATCAATGTATTTGTTTTTGTCTAGTAGACAAACCCACCTATCAGAAAAAGCATGAAACTAATGGTGTAAGAAGCAAGCTGTGTGTTTTTAAATGCCTGCAGAAGGTGCAATTATTTGGGAAACTGTTGCTGCTAAAAACCAGGCTAGTGTTCAGTATGTCTGTCTGCTCTCGCTCTCGCTCTCGCTCTCTCTCTCTCTCTCTCTCTCTCTCTCTCTCTCCCCCTCTCCCTCCTGTGTGCTGGGCTGACTTCAGCTTTGTAGACGACAGGCCAATTGAGAGAGGGTTATGGTAGGGGTTAGGGAGAGAGATTGGGGGGGGAGAGGGGGGGATCACATCAGAGCCAAAGCTAGGATGCCTCATCCCCGGCATGGACTCTTTGTAGTGCAATGAGCGGAGAGGCTGAGGGAGGATGGAAGGACTGGGGGACGGGGGGTGGAGGTGGATGGTGGATGTGGTAGGGGGGATGAAGAGAGCGGAGCAGACAGTGTACCTGCAGCAGGAAGCAGCTTTCCCCAGGCAGACGCCCCTGGTTGTCTCGACTTTCATCTGGGGCCGTCTCTCCGGATTCCCAAATCACTGGCAACTTAGGAGGCTGCGGTGGGCTGGTGGTGTTGGACCACAACACGTGGTTACACACATACATACATTTTAGAAAGTGTGTGTGTGTAACACAGTTACCCCAGTTTCACATTTGTGATGCTCCCACATTATGTCCATTGATTCCACACACCAGCCCTCCCAGGTGGATTCTGGTTCAGTGAACAGCCAGACACCTAAAGAAAGGATTAAAACTAGTGTATGTGTGTGCGTGTGTGTGTGCGTGTATGTGTGTTACTTCTCTACCAGTCCAATTCCAAATGTCTCTGGCTCAGGGCTGTAGTCTAGCCTTTGAAGATGGCTGAATTGCTAATAGGTTTATTCCCCCTGACCAGTCTCTCTCTCTCTCTCCCTCTCTGTGTGCCAGCCTGGACATGACTTTGGAGTTCTAGTTCTCAGGCAGCGCCCGGCAGTCAGCTGTTGTGGCCCGGCGCTGCTTTTTGAAGAGCGGCTCCAATTGAAAGGAGGGTCACTTGAACATAACAAGGGCCTCATTGGCTCGTTTACTGTGGGGGGGGGGGGGGGGGGGGGGGGGGGGGGGGGGGGGGGGGGGGGGGGGGGGGGGGGGGGGGGGGGGGGGGGGGGGGGGGGGGGGGGGGGG
>JAVQIZ010159996.1:0-16863 GCA_036023535.2 Galaxias brevipinnis
CCCCCCGCCGCCGCCTTCAAAAAACACCAATGGTCACAAGTCTGGACTCCACTCTTGATAGGTGAACATAACATACAGCATCTTTTAAAGAGAAAATAGAACCTTATCCAATAACCATAATATATTTGATTTATGGAATTTGAACCCCAATCTTTCTTCTCTATCAAGGACAGACTGGTAAACAGGACACTGCTGCAAAACAGAAATAGCATCAATTGGTTAAGCCATGTATAAATAAATAAGTCAATAATAATAAAAGATAATAAGTGGTTTGGACTAGTATGATGGTTAAGCGTCAATACCTTCCTTTCCGTTGACTTGGTTTAATGTGGAGCGTACGTGCACACACGCACACACACACACACACTCGATGTACAGTATGTTTAGTCAGTTGGTGAGTTTCCCCATGTGCTTATCTTATATACTGTTTGGAAACGCATGCTGTCTGTAAGATAAGCATATGTCTTGTTTGTTTTGATTGATAATTTGGTCTATATGCTATGTACACCATACCCAGGTTATAGATTAACTAACCAGCATGTCAACGGCGCCTATAGTTTGTACGGTACGGGCCACTGACTTCTACTGTATACAGCCTATAAGAGAACGTGATGGGATGAACACTGATAGGTAAAAATTAAGAATTGATCCGGAAACTAATTTGCAGGTCATAGCTTGATTCATCGACCAGCATTATCGGGAACAAATTGCTCATATCGAGTTAAAATTAGGCACATCAGAAGCATGCAAGACATTAATCCAGAAAGTGAATGAGAGATGGGCAATGAGTTATCAAACATCACCATTCATTTTAGTTGTTTGACGAAATAAATGGATCATGTCCTTTATAAGGATAACGTCGTGCAAAACATCCACGTCATGCTTGATGCTTGTATCCTTATGTTCCTATGTTGAGACATCTTTCAGCTAAGAAAAGCTTCGTCTCTCACCAGCGTCTTTGCAACGTTGCCTCTCTGCGTGATGTTTTTGCTGTGTTTTTCGTTTGCCATACGGATCCTTTGTTTTGCTACCATCTTCTGAGAACGTGATTATTTAAAATAATATAATATTTAAAATAAATATGATTCACTCAATAAGCTATTAAGTGATGCAGTAAGCTATACGCTTATGATGCCTCGAGACCCCCACTCCTCTGCACCTGGCTGTTGACGCGTGCGCGCAGGCGAAAGTGCGTTTCCATGTAGCAGACCGGGGTGCGCGCTCGTTGCCATTTTGGGGGGCATAATCAAAATCACACCTGCTACCCACCCAACATTCTTCTAAACTTACAAAAGCAGCTTCGGACTTCAGCTGATGAGCCGTGTATAACGTTCTAGCCTAACAGACAGGATACAAAAGTTACTCAGGTAGTTCAATAACAAAAAAAAAAGGCATGATCCAAAATTCCCCCAGATGTCATAGGAGGGATATTTATGTTACAAATCAAGTTAAATTGGATTTTGGCGGGAGAAACTGAAACCCAGCCTTATACTAGGAGACCAGCTTTAGCAAATCTAGGGACACTTTGTCTGAGGCATAGACCATGTTTTTATTCAATTGAATAATTATTCAGCCCTGCCCCTAAATTTGGAATTCTGGCAGCACCCTACAATCCTTGCTTTCCTGCACTGCAGTACTTAAGAAACCAACCAAAAAACACTTCGATTCAAATTCCAGGCATTTCTACAATGTTGCTTCAGCTGTTGGTCTGTTCAGTAACACCAAGCATCAATGGCAGCTTAACTCCCAATAACACTGGACTGTACGTTATTGATTTCATGGCACTTCATTGCACTTAAACAGGCTTAACCTTCCCATCTCCTGGGTGAGTCACGGATTCTCACTGGGTCAGCATGTGAAGGCTCCCTCATGCATGGTGCAGGAGTCACACCTTTACAGCTGGCTGAATATTCTGTGCAGATGCAGTTTTTTTTTGCAGTCACAGAGGACTCCATTTAGGGGTATCTCTACCATGACTCGTCACTATTTGATCCCTGTGCGAAGGCGACAGAGGGCAGAGAACTAAAGTGTACAACACGCCGACGGGGAACAGACGGGGAACTGAGAGGAGACCGTGAGAAAGAAACAAGAAACGAGAGGAAGCGAGAGAGAAACAAAGAAAGTGAAAGAGAAAGAGAGCAGGGTTGATTTTGCTACCATTACTGGGTCTACACTGGGAACAGTGATGAGGGAGGTTGCCTAGCAACTGCATCTCTTGTGTGTGTGAGTGTGAGGGCTGCTCAGCCACCAATGGCCAGGTGGGAGCGAGAAGGGAGTTCAGTCAAACTAGGACCAATCATGATGCATCAGCATGTCGATCCATAAAGGTCCATGCCTGCTCAGAGCTCCCATATCTATTCACTTTAAAACGTTCCAAGATTCCTAAATCCCTCAAAACCTACACTTTTATGGAAGTTCATTAAGACGTGTTATCAAGGGAAGGCATTGCGTGAAAGAAAAATATATTGGCATTTCATTTGAGAAAAATAAACTGTTTCTGCCACAAAGGCCTTGCCTGCTGCAATATTCGCTGGATTGATTTTTGATTTGTCTTTCTTTCCACTCCAGTTGAACGCACTGCGTCGTCTCAAACAGTCTGCTGAGTGACTGCAATGTAAGGCTAGTTGACCCAATTTCTCTGCGCGCTCTGTTCTACTGCTATGCCTCAAGTGTTTTTGACTACGCACCCAACCACGTCAGATGTCCCCGCACAGGTCTGAAAATACACACAGGTGGCCTATGAAAAACACACATCAGTGGAGGACAGGAAATATTTTATTTCAAAAGAAAATGCATTATTGTTAGTAAGACACTTGATCTTATTCATAACATAATAAAACAATGGAACTGAAGTTTTCCCCATGGACTTGGTGTGTGCATTGAATCCAGGGTGTGGGGTTTGGCAACACAGGGAAGGGAGACAGAGCCTGGGAGAAGCAGGGAAGGGCGAGGCAGAGGGAGAGGAAGAGAGACGGAGTCCTCTGGATGCCATGCAAATGCTTCGGGCTGCATTCTGCTCATGCACGCGCCACGGTCCTCTCTCCGGACAAGAGGAGCATGCCAATACCTATCTTGAACGCCTACACACAGACACGCATAGACCTATCTAGAACACAGACACACACACACACACACACAGAGAGAGAGAGAGAGAGATAGACAGAGTCTCCCTCTCCCTGTTGTTATTATGAACAGTATACTAATGGCTCCTTTTCCACACCCCTCCAGAATGCGTCCCAGTAGAGGTCCCTGCCTCTGGTCTATTTCTGTCCAGAGCCTCATAGGGAATATGTGACCCAGACCTTGTTTACCTCAGACCTAGTCCCTCCATCACACACACACACACACACACACACACACGCAAGGCGCGCACTGTTGGCAAAACAAGAGGTGCTGGGTTGGGCGTGTCAGAAACGTGAGTGACTAAGGTTAAGTTAGTGAGCAGCCAGGCCAGGGACAGGAATGTGTGTGTGTGTGTGTGTGTGTGTGTGTGTGAAAGGGTGTAGGAGAAACCAAAACGTGCCACTGCCCAAACCAATGGAGGGCTGTCTCTCATCTCTCATTCTATCTCTCTTGCCCTCTCTCCTGCTCTCCCTTTCCCGCACCCTCTTTCTGCCCTTTCTTCCCGCTCCCTGTTCTTTTGCTGCTGCTCAGAATGCCTCTCTAATTACTCCTTGGAGTCCATAAAGCCCTCAATGATTCATAAAGCCCTCTATGAACTCCAACCCACACGCAAAACACACAACGCCAATCCACATGAGTGAACACAGGGTGCACACACAGCGCGGGCACACAGAGGCACACACACACATACACACACACACACATACAGTCTTCCATGTGGTTTGAAAAGTCGATGTAAAATGGGAGCGCCCTTTCCAAGTTCCCCCTTTTTGCTGTAATTTTCCTTCATGCCCGGCTCTGAGAGGCAGTGCGCCTCCTGTCGTCCAGTGGACCGCTCAGACAGCAACCCCAACGGAGCCAATGAATAAGACATGGGGCCGAGATGGAACTAGGGCTTCTGCAGGGCGTTTCCTTGTCTCTCTGAGACAGTGTGTCCTGGCATCGTGCTGAGTCATGGGTAGAAAGTCTTCTCGCTCCATGGCAACAAGAACTCTGGTGTCCGGTAGGTTCCGTTTTATGCAAAAAAAAAAGGGGCACCGCGCGTTAGAATATGCATGCCTCTACTGCCCATTCTGAGTGGCATGTCCATGTCCTTGCGCTAAAACAGAGCTCTCAGGCTCAGAACTGTCAGACTGCAGTGCCAACAATACCTGGTTCAACCTGAGCTGAACTGGACCCAACTAAACTGAGTGGAACCAACGTGAACGGAACTGAACTTCACATAACTTTTCTTTTTCTGCTGGTTTGAATAGACCATAGCTGTACTGAAAGGAATTGCGTTGTTGAGCGTTTGAATGTGGTGTAATGTCCCGTGTTATTGAGTGTGTGAATGTTGTACAGTGCCGTGGTACGGTAGTGACTGTTTCAATGTATTTAGTTGACCATGCAATGCAACACCATCTGCTAGGATGGCTTTATTAGAGCAAGAAACTGGAAAACAAATGTATCACATCATGGTTTTGTTTCATGTCCTTTATTTATCCGTTCATCCGTTCATCCATGCATATTCATCCCCTTGCTTGTTTGTTTCTTCAGTCATCCGCTTGATCGCTTGATAGTTTGCATGTAAACGTTTTCATGCATGCGTTAATTCATTGAACATTTTTCATCCGTTGTTCTAAAGCTATGCCCCTGCGCTCCCTTTCATAACATTGCGGGAAGCGATGTCATTTCCACCTGAGACAACACACTGGACTGAACGGAAGGGAGCCCCGCTCAAAGAGGGGCATGGGGGGGGGGGGGGGGGGGGTTAGAGGAACAAAGAGGGAGAGGAAGGACATGAGGTGTGGGGAAAAGTGTTTGAGGGGCACAGAAGGAGAAGTATGAAAGGGGTGTGCAACAGTGACTGCTGTGTCAATGGGAACCAAATATTCCATTTTATTTTGGATAGCGAGCGTTGTTGCCCCGATCCATGTTGACGTGATATGGTGTGATGTGACTCGTTTTAATTCAAACAAAGAAGAAACGTAAGAGTTTATTTTCTGTCGATGACAAAACTTTTGTATAGCGACACGACAAACAATGTAAGGTTACACATTTAATAATGTCATTTTCAAAACACACAGGATACAGTTTATATAATATCCATTACGCCATAATCTAAGATGAGCACTTTTCAAAAACTATATTTTGGATTTGGGTTGAGAGCAGATATGATAAAAGATAAGCCTTCATTGGAAATGTGATGGTTTTAAATTGCCTGCCACATCAAATTCATGCTACACATACACCCCCCCCCACACACCTCTCTCTTCCCTCTTTTCACGCTCTCGTCCTCTCACTTCAAAGCGTTCATCTCACTCTCAGTATCAGGGGGAGACGCTCACGGCCAGAACTGGGTCAGAGCTGCAAAGTGGGCCAGTCGCTTCCGTCAGAATACACCGCTCCTTTTCAAACGACAGAAAAAAAGATGAGAGAAAGAAGGCAGCCACGAGAAAGGGAGACAAGCAGCAGACGATATTTAACCTAACGCGGAGCGATGCAGTGAAGGAGGGAACGAGAACAAAAAACATGTTGGAGGGAAAGAGAGAGGCGGAAGGACGGGGGGGGGGGTGACAAAGAGAAAGGGAAGGAGAAAGGGAGTTATGGAGGACAGGAGGAGGCCTATTGTTAGCTGAGACTCAGTCCTTTCAAAGCCTTTGCTGAGCCCCTAAGGAGGCGGATATAGAGCCGGCTCGTCCTTCAGCTAGCTCGGCTGAAGCCCACGTTCAAACACTAAACCCAAAGCTGCAGTCCTTCACCTCAGGGAAAAAGACGGCGAGGTTTGAAAAGTGCAACTATATGTAAGATTCATAGAACAATATATTAATAAATAAAATATATATATATATAAGAGGATACTAGAAGAAAAGACCCGGCTAGAGTCAGAAATCTTTCCTTGAGTCTGACTGAAAGACGTTACATTGGCCAGCTGCCAAGCGTCGCCTTCTTTACCAGTAGCACTGGACCTCCTTCTAAATCATCCTCTTCTGTGGGTATAGACAGGCCACCGTGGAGGTCACTGTGGGAACAAGTGAGCTACTGTAGGCTCTGCCGTGGCTGGCCGGGGAGGGGACCTCTAAAGTGTTCCCCAGAGGGGGGAAAGGCTTAGCCCAGCTCTTTATCTGTGGTTCCTGTGGGACGGTCCGACCGGATGCCGCTGCCGAGGAATAATAAAGTGGGGAAGGATGAGCGAAACAGAGGGAGGGGGGGGGGGGGGAGAGAGAGAGAGAGAGAGAGAGAGACAACAACGAGGCCGGAGATCCAACAACAGACACCTGGGACATGAGTTCAAGGCACAGGTGCAAATAGACACAAAGAGACTAAGAGAGAAGGTGAGAAAGAGAGGAGAGAAAGATAGAGAGAGAGAGCAAGAGCAGGAAAGGGTAAAAGGTACAGAGAGAATCCCAATTAATTAAAATAAAAGTGCAAGCTCAAATGTACATTGATGCAACACTGGTGAAATAGAAATAAAAAAACAGTTTTTAAACAGAAAGCCCTTTATTATTGTAGGCTGATGGTTCTAAGATTATCTTATAACGTAACACTGGTACAATACTGTACATACAAACAACAGACATTTCTAAAGTATCTGTTAAACATCAGAGATGACCTAAGGCTACAAAAACCATGAAACGCAAACACACACACACTCTCAAATCAATTAAGAAATCAATAAGTGTTTAACATAAATAAACCAGCTTCATCACTGATCAGGGGCAGAATGCAGACAAGAGTCGGCATGGCCACGGCAAAACCTCTGCTCCATACATAGAACACAGTAGAACACGATAGAACAGAGAAACCATATTCCAGGTGGAATAACGGACATCAATTCACCTTTCTCTATTGCCCATGACTAATCCTAAACTGTAGGATGTGAAGTCTAATAAAGAACTTATTTTCCGTCTCACCTCTCGTCTTGCCTACTTCCTAATAAAAAAAAGAAAGTGTCTGCCCCATGTCTTTCTTCACCTCAATCTCGTGGTGTTAATACACCATCTCCCCTGTGTCTTCCTCAAACTGTTCCATCTCATCTCTCGCTTCCTTCCTGCCTAAATAAACATTCTCTATTTCCTCTCTCTCATACACAGTCATCCTTTAACCCTTCTGCGGTCTCTCATCCCTACAAGGTTTTACTCAAAGGTAGGGCCTGAAAGGAAAAGGCAGTACTTCATGAATTATTCCCTGTGTAAGGTAGACTCGCTATTCCCTATAAACTTGTAGGACAAGCCCACCATGGTACTTGGTAAACCAACCAATAATCTTATTTCTCAGGTTTTTTTTAAGGTTAGTCCATTGCAAACATTGTTAAAATGAACTTTCATGTTTAAATCAGGAATATATTGTACACCACCAACTACTGTATCAAATAGTAATCTAGAGAGAGAAAACATAAAAGTGCTTTGCTGACACAACAACAATCAAAAATAAATAAGTATTAACTTTAGGTCACTCCTATACACGGTACAGAGAGAAAACGGCCACTGATGTGCATACACATGGTTCTAAACTGTTTAAGACATCGATAACAACAACAAACACTGTAATGAGGCCAAGGGAGGAAACTGAAAAAGCTAATGCAATCTTGCCCTTATCAGTATCAGCCTTGTCTTCAAAGGCACGACGGGCATCTAACAGTGTGAGCTGAAGTGGGATTCCAGCCCATCTGAAGACAATCACCCGAAGGTTCATTCAACACGTTCTCTTATGACTCATCTTATTATCGAGCATGAGCAATTGAGAATTTCACGATGAACACTACAACGCTGTAGTGCCTAAGCTGTTTTAAAAGGAGTGACATTAGCATTGGGTCACCTGATCCATTTCATATTCTCGTTGAATTTTTAAGTCAAATAAAAACATTGTTAAAATTGGTAAAAGTTTTCATAGCCAAATTTTCTATCTCTTCTTTACTGTTCTTAACAAATTAAATATTAGATATTCACCTATCCAAGCCTTCAAGCAATTACAATGTTCATAGCATATGCTTATGATCCTTTAGGAAGAGGCTTAGATTCACAGAACCAAAAATGAAAAAACAGGAAGTATTCATCGGAGAGTTTAGAGGAGTGCAAATCGAGAATCACTGATTACTAGTCCAGCATATCTGAATCATCTGAATGGGATAACATATTCTGATTCCACACTTGCTCTGAAAGGCTTAACATATGTAGATGTATGCATCTATAAAAGGCTCTATGACAGAGCTGATCAGGTCAAACATGGCATTCTCCTCAACTAACAGTGCTGAACCAAATGCATGGCATTGTCATTCCTCAGCATATGCTGGTTTCCTCGTATTGTTGAAATGACCACTAAGGCTTGGCCAGGCACATTTTTAGGTCAGTAGTGCAAGGTGTTTTTTTTCCTCTTTTTTTTAGGCCAGTCTATTGCGGCCATAAGTTCATGAATACGCTAGCTCACTGGACTCAAAACGTCCCCCCAACAAAATGACCCCAAACACAACATCTGCCTTCCAATGCACTGACATAATGTAAACAAAGACATTCCATACTGGCTTGTCGTTTCAATAACACGTGATGACGAGGCAGTACTTTGAGCGTCAAAAGAATAAAGTGCTTGTAGCAAAGCGCAGAGTATTTTCAAAACATGGAAGATGCTCCAAACCCTCTTTGTTGTTTATCTCTGATCTTCAGAACACGGCAGTTTGACAAAGTGCTAAACAGGTAGCACTCAAAAACAACATGGCTCCAGAACCATGACTCGTACAACGAACCACAAGGTGCAGCATCTGCTGTGTGAAAGAGGTTCATCCTGCCGGTCTCTCAGACCTGAAAAAAAAACACCAACACAAAACAGATCGTATCAGAGCTTAAAACTACAGGGATGCAGTCATTGTTTTATTTTTCTGTATCTGCTGTTAGTGGTGAGTGAGGCAATCAGGCTCGTCCATAATTCATGCGGTCGTGTAGGTGGGCGGTAATGCATTGTTGCTGGTGGTGCTGAAGGAGACGAACAGGCTATTTGTACTCCTCTTCAGCCCTTCTAGCGAGCCTGAACTTAAACAGCTCACATCTGCAATGCAGATACCACCCCGCTGGCTCTCACACACCAGCTAGTTCACCAGCTCCACCGACTACCCTCTCTCCATCTTTATTACCTCCAACTATCAATTCTCTCCGTTTCTTTTCTCCTTTGGTTGATTTACCCAGCAAGCCGTCCTTCCGTCACCATCTCTCTTTCAGTCCCACTTGTTTTCCACTCTTCTTCCGTTTATCCCCAGCTATGTTTCTAAGAAACGATGTACATCCTTCCTTCCATCCTCCTCCTGTTTTCTCTATCAGTCAATCAATGTAATGACCGTCTGGAGTCACAGCATGAGGTGTGCTGGGTTTACTGACCTGGTCAGGGCTGGAGCTGTGTGCTGGTGTTGGGAGTCCTGCCTCCTGAGTGGAGTCAAGCGGTGCATCTGAAAGAGGTTCAACATTAGTTTGCAGCTACACTTTCCATTTGAACTGAAAAAGGCAAAACAAATATGAAATAACAGTTCTCTTCGGGACTTATAGGACCGATAATACTACAAACACAGTACTATTGGTGTACCAGTGGTGCTGGTGCTGCTGTTGGTGCTCTGGACTGGTTCTGCTGGTTCTACTTGGACTGCCGTTGGTTCTGGAAGCCCCATAGGCGGCGGAGGGTCCGGTTCAGACTTAATGTGATGAAGCAGGCTATCATCTCGGGTATTTTCTGACTCAGGACAAGCTATCTCTTCAAGAAGTGGACTGAGACTGGGACCGGGATGGATCCCTCTGTCACCCGAAATGGAAGAACCAGGAACTCTGTCGGTGTGCGGATGTAGATTTTGCCCCGTCATGGAGCTCCTCTGTTGGGATTCGGGGACGAGTTTGCCCTCCTGGTCCTCCAGGCTCAGTATTCCCTCTGCGTCATGGTGGGTTAGACCAGGTGAGGAACCTTTCTGCTGGCTTAAACTGTGGGGTGGGGAGCGGGGGACGTTGTGGACCGGACCCAGCTGAACCAACTCTTCAGAGAACCAAACCTTTTTCTCTGTCCCTCTAGGAGACGAGCCCTGACTCTTCCCTTCTGGTGAAGCGGACTGGACTTCCACATCTTCAGCTGCCCCAGCCACTGGGACCTTATCTGGGCTGAGCCCCGAGGCAGAGGGCTCTGGTGAGGGCTGATTCTGCTGTGGGTGGGCCACTGTGTTGGTTAAGGCATCCAACTCTTCCAGGAACGCCTCCAGACTAGGCTCCGAGGTCTGGGAGAAGGGGAGCAGACAAAAACACCCATCATAAACAAACAGTACACACGCACACACACAACTCTATAAATACACAACATATCAAACTTACCATGACTAAACACCAAAAATAAATAATCAGCATAGTACAACCCAACAGAACATGTTCACCATAAACACACAATCTATAAATAGTAAACAAAAAACACTTCAGATAACATAATCAACAAAGACCAGGGCTCTGCAGGCTCATTGTGACCACACAAGCACAACCTACTGAAAGTCCACACATACACCATAGACATAAAGTTGGGTTATGAACATGACAATCTGATCAAAGCCATGCTGTCCTGTTTTCTGACCTCAGGGGAATCTCCTGCCTCTGCTGCGTCCCATCTGGTCATGAAAGCAAACACAACACGTTCTATTAAGCACGCAATGATCTGAGCTAAACGATGCATTAACCAATAATAATAATTTTTTAAATAATACATGAATAAATGATGTGCGTATGTGAGTGAGTGTTTACCGTCTGGCCCTGCCGGTAAGACGGTCTTTGCCCTGAGCTTTGCTGCCACTGGTCACCGGGGCCTTTTTACCTCCTCGGCCTCCCCTGACTGTCGAAGCCGCGATGACGCCTTGGTCGTTTCCAGGTGTTGATGCTGTCTGGCTTCTTTGGTCAAAGGCAGTCGTTGATGCTGTTTTGCCTCCTTGGTCAAAGGAAGTCGTTGAGGTGGTTTTGACTCCTTGGTTACTTCCTGGCATCGGGGCGGTTTTGATGACTTGGTCATTTCCCGGCATCGGGACGGATGAGACGCCACGCTCTCCTTTTTCTCTGGGCCTCCTCTCTGGCTGGTGGGCTAAGGAAAGGCAAAAAAAAAAGAAAAGTTGACCATAACACACACTTTAGATTATAGGTGTTTATTTATTAATGAGGGACACTAATGTGCTGATCTTTGTCTATTATCAGTGAAACATTCAGGGCTGTATGAACATGCTGTATGTATTTGTGCTGTATGAGCTTAGTCAATCGTGTTGTAGGGGTTAAAACAAGTATGTTCTAGTGTCGTTATTCAACAGGTCACCCACATTGTCGGTCCCCATCGAGAAACAACTTCCTCTAGTACTGTCACATTAGTGTAACACTGTCAAACCTACCATGTGGATCAGTGTTAGATCTGTGCTGTCCTCTCCTCGCTGTTTTTCCACCTGGCCGTCACAAACAGACCAAATCAGAGCAAATCTACTTGCCAGTGGAGATCGGTTAGTGAAAAGAGGTAAGATGTGATTTTTTCAAAGTGTATCCAGAGTCTCTCACCTTTGACAGGCGCGTCGTGATCTCGTTTAGGAAACCTGAGGCCAGACATTCAGTTCACAGCAGAACACAACCAGTTATATACAGTACAGGATGCCATGGGTCATCATTTAAATAACAGCATGCCATGCTAAAACTGTCATTTGATCCACTGACTAACGTACAGACTCACTGGGTTATGTTTCAATTTTTTTTTTTTTTATTGTTATAGCCAGTTTGGTGAGTAGAAAGAGCTGTTCTGACTGGTTGTGACTTCTCTATGCACAATCATTTACGACATCTAAAACTAAAAATATTTCTTCGTCCGTCTGTTGGGGGATTTTTTTTTTTTTAAACCTCTCCAAAAAAGGAAAGGCATTCCAAGGTCTGCTTAAAATAGGCCAGTCCCTGGACTCTTTAAAGCTGGACTCTTCTTCTAAACAGAACATTGCTTCAACGACTGCCACTAAGGAGCAGTGGTGATGCAGACGCTTAAAGCTTGTATGAATCATACAGAAATGTGTGTCAGACTTTGTCCACTGACAAAAAAAAATATTTAAATAACTATCTAGAAAACAACTCGGGCACCATGAGAAGAAACTCGGGCATAGCAGTGAGGGTTCTGCTGTTTAAAAGAGTTGGCTTTATAGTAACATTGTTGACAGACTGACAAGCACATGTACGTATATGAAACTTGTGTGAGGGCTTGAAGACCTGGCATTGTCCCCCCCAACCCCCACAGTTAACAAGTTATTCTACCAAGGGAATGCCCGGCTCTGAATTCTATGGAACAACCCTAGTAAAACATACACTGTCCTACTCTGAGACAAATACCTCTTCTAACCTAATATCAGTCCTCAGTGAAACTCGTGACAGCATTATTCCAAAATGACCTAAGTGAGTTGGAGTCTGGTTTGTGAGCTAGTGGAGTCTTGTGACAGTGTGATGTAAGTCAAATAGGCCTTGGGGGAGATTGGGTGTGACCACAGCCCCAAGCAGTCACGGGGAAAATGCATAGCATAGGTACACTCAAAATACGTTCAAACTTCCGCCTAAAGGTCCTTTCAGATTTACCACAGCACACATATGTTGGTATTCACCCTGGAGCTAAAACCTAAACTTTCTGCGTACTAAACGTAACCAGGCATTCCTTCCCGGCGTTGCCGGCGGGCCTCAAACGTTTCCTCTCCAATCTCTAAGATCCTTCCATTGACAGACTGCTGATTTGAGGGTGTCACAGAATGCAGACGATTAGTTCATGAGGTCAGTGAAAATGCAAGTGATTGTGATTAATATGAGAATGCAAGGGATTGGTTAATATGGTCAGACAGAACACAGAGAATTGGATAATGAGGTTAGGTATGAAACCAAACTCACAATAAAACAGGTAGTAGTTGAGTTAGTTGGGCTGTTAGCAGTGCAATGCATGTGATGGCTCATACCGGTTAGTATCAAGGGGTTCAAAAAAACAAACATCTCACATGAACAATAACCTCTTATTTTTATTATTGCAACATGAAATTATTAACAAAATGTAAACTGAGCACTTAAGTATGCACGTATTATACATAATAGAAATAACAGACTCAACGGGCAAAACATGCAGGAAAAAACATAAAAAAAGACTTTTCATTGTTAGACAAAGCAAAATGAGGTTAGAGGCAGTGCAGTGATTTAGACCAAGGAGACTGAGGAGGGTGGGTTTAATGGTCGGCAGCTTACATGCTATCTAACGGCTAACGGTTAACGGTCGACAGCTTACATGTTCTCGGTTTTGTCGACGTCCCATGCTCGTCGCCATTGACCCTGGGAGTTCTTGTGACGGGCGACTCGCTCGCGGTCGATGGCATCTCGCTCCCTCTTCCAACGCAGGTACTCCTGGTGTTCCTCGGAGGAGATGGGGGTCAGGTGGGCTGCAGTGGGGCTGGAGGGACCTGGTTCCTGGGGATGAAAGGGCTGATGGCCTGGCTGCTGCTCAGAGTCCTGGAGGAAAAAGAAAACGTTCATGATTTATGACATCACCACTCTACAGTATTTCTCCTGGTCTAAGTTTCCCTCAGAATGAAAGGTGGGAGAATGACTGGACATATTTCTACTGACACTGTGGTTCTTGGACTTGTGTGATTGTGCCTGATTGCATTCTAATGGGTTGCTGTGGTTTAAATGGAAATGTTCTCTCGGTGACCGTATCTAATGAGGTTTCAGCAGGGAGTTCAGAATGATCAAGGGAAACGTTTACTCACACATAGTGGGAGGAGAGTGCAGAAAGAACAGACTGAGAGAAAGAGGAAGAGAGAGAGAAAAAAAAGAGAACGCGAAAGAGAAGAGTGAGCGGTTAAAAGAGGGAGAGAGAGAAAGAAAAGAGAGCATGCAAAAGAGACGAGTGAGAGATTGGGAGAGAGATAAAAAGAGAAAGAAAGAGAGAGATAAAGAGAAAGAGAGAGATGTTTTGCTGGTGTTGTGAGTGGACCACTCCAAGGAGCCCCAGGAGAGGCCACGCCTCAAATGTTCCAACAGGCCACATCCTGCTGCACCCGCCCCCCTCTCCTCCACTCTGCTAATTTGTTATTAAGCACACTGCCCTCCATTTCCTGCCAGAACAGAAACTTTGATGTAGGGTTGGGGGCCGTCTCCTATTGGCTTCACAGCAAATTCTTCCGATTAGCCTAGCAGCTAAAATGCTCCCCCCGATAGGTAGCACGGTCAACTGGTTTCTACCAACGTAAGCACCAAGTGAGGGCAAGGTTGTTGCTTTCAGGTGGTTGCCAAGACACCAATTATTTCCAATATAGTGTTAAGTATTGGTGTTTGTTAGATTTTCCATCACCAAAAGGTGAATAGGTAGTTGACTCGTTGACCTAGCTGTCATCAAGTGAGGGCTTTCTATCAATTTACTGTAAAACTCCCATATGTCTCCACTCTGAATAATTTCAGCCTACAGTTGCTATTTCATATTCAGAAAATTTTCAAAACCCAGATGTGCAGCTTAATTAAACATTATGCACTAACGCAGACAAATTTGCAAAACCTTTTTAAACTCTCTAAAAGTATGTGTTCCCATTCTAGTCTTCTGTTTAACCATCTATATGAGTCTACTATCTCAGCATTATGTTGTCTTTTTTGCAAGTGAACATGTGTACCTTGTAATGCAGCTCGTACTCAGAGAGCCAGTAGTGCTCCTCGGTCTGTCTCTGGAGCTGCCTGACCTCGTCCTGGGACAGAACAACATCAACATCACACTGTTAGCGAGGGTTGCTTTTTCGTTCCACACCCTCCAGAGTAAAAGGTCCCATCTCCTGCTACTGCCAGGTAGCCCAGTTAACTTGGCAACCACTGCCACCTAGTGGCCTCACAGCATCATGGTGGGCAGCACAAAGACGGTACCAAGATGGTTCTCTTGTTGCCCTTAAAAGCTGACTTGGGCTGCGCTATGCTGAAAAGCGACTGGCGTTGCCATGGCAGCGAGCCCAGTGTAGACCTTAGCTGGTTCGAGGACAGCTAGTATTCATGGGGTGTCGATTTACAGCCTTTGGTTACTCAAGACACATTCAAATAGAGAGGACCAGAAACGCATAAACACACAAGGACAAAAAAAGTAGCTCTCCGTCTCCCAAACACCCTCCTGTCCTTGCTCTTGGCCCTGGGCCAGGCTTAGAACAGTGTGTTTGGGATGGAGGCCTTTCAGCTGCAGCAGTGGAATGGTAATGAGAAGTGGGAGAGAGAGACACAAAACTAAAACACAGTCTGAATGCCTCTCTCTCTCTCCATTGCACTTTCTCTCTAGCGTTTTCTTTTTGTCCCTCTCCAGCCATTTGTTGTTTCTCTACACATATTTTCCTCTCCCGTTTGGTTGAATCCTCCTCTAACCTCCCCTTAAAGAGTGATGTCATCAAGACGGGACAGTGCCGACTATGGAGAGTAACCCCACATTAGACAAATATCAACATAGACAAACAGCTATTAATACTGGGGAGGGAGTACACTAGGACGCTAGCTATTTACTCAAGTACACAAAACACACACACACACACACACACACACACACACACACACTGAATTACCAATCTCTATGCTTCCACCCACGGCAGACAGCTTCGTATAAATACAAAGCAGCCAGCCCACGAAGAGGAGGGGGCACAGTGTGTGTGTGTGTGTGTGTGTGTGTGTGTGTGTGTGTCTGTGTGACTGAGTGAAAGTGTGTAGGATTGCTAGACGAGAGGCAAAGCCCTAGCAGCTGTTGAAGAGCCTCTGTGTGCCTTGGAGATTCATAGTGTCTGTCTGCATAGCATTTTACTGAGCAGCTAACAGTGCAGATGCCTGTGTGAGTGCTTATAAAATGACAAAGATATTGTTGTTGTTTTTTACAACATTCCTGCCAACAGCCCAGATGGTGTTATTGTTGACAACGACATGAGAGGTCTGTGCAGTACTTCTTATCGTATCACAAGAGAGACCCTCACTAATCTACAGGTTGCTCAAGTGATATAAAGGTCTCCCTCAGAGGAACAGAGGCAGCTGATCCAAACCTTTCTGTTGGCTCAAAAAAAACTCTGATTAGAGAACTTAAGAGTGTGACTGGAAACCCACAAACACATACAAACAAACAAACAAACAAACAGACATACACACACACACACACACACACACACACACACACACACACACACACACACACACACACACACACACAAACACACACACAGGGCAGTCTCTTGACATGCACTTCCGTGGTTGACAAGTCTTCTCAGATAAGCGTTGATTGACAGGTGGGGAGTGCGGTGACTACTAGTGTGTGAGTTGTTTCGCTCACAGCATGTCCATGGGACACTGTATGTCATTTCAAAACAAATGTTGATACCGTAGATTCATATTTCATATTCTCTCTCTTCATTCCACAGTTTTTTACAGGTCTGATAGTTGGGCATAACAAGTACACAGGCCAAACCTCCTCTAGCCCTCGTGGTGACTTTGACCCTCTCTCTGAAATCTTCCCCTGACTCCCACTGTCTCCTATCCTCTGTTCTCCTCTCCGTAGTGTCCCTCCATCCCAGCCCTCTCTCTTCTATCTCTCTCTCACTCTCTCCCTTCCTCTCTTTCATTCGCCATCTATCTCTCTCTCTCTCCCTCTCTCTCTCTCTCCCTCTCTTTTTCTCTTCTACTCTCTCTCTCTCACTCTCTCTCTTCCTCTCTCTTTCATTCACCTTCTCTCTCTCTCTTCCTCTCTTTCTCTCTCTCTCTCTCTCTC
>JAVQIZ010160009.1:0-11079 GCA_036023535.2 Galaxias brevipinnis
TGTGTGTGTGTGTGTGTGTGTGTGTGTGTGTGTGTGTGTGTGTGTGTGTGTGTGTGTGTGTGTGTGTGTGTGTATTTTAGCTGTCGCCCCTCTCAGCCCGGATTCCGTGCAGAACCTGCAGGCCTGTCCGTTCTGCCAGAGGACCTACCAACGAGGGGACTCTCTCAGAGAACACATCCGATACTGCCAGGAGCGCGACCAGGGCCACATGGTCTGTCCACTTTGTGACTACAGCACCACCTACAGGGAGCAGATGGAACAGCACATGGCACTGCGGAACCACAAGGTGAGAAAACCAGTACAGGCCTCATGGAGATCTGACAGCTCACGGTTGTTGTGGTGGAAATGTCATCTCCTGAAGGAAAATGTATTATTGTTTGGATGTAATAATCACAGTGTTTGCCCCATATCTTATACATATATCTGCGTAGCCCTAACAGCTTGATATCACAGAGGTTTCCTGGAGCCTAATCAATGTTAAATCGTGTTTGTCAAAGTAATATTAGTAACGGTGAACTTTAAAATGTATAGATGTTGCATTGAATTCTTTTCTCGTTATTACTTTTCTCGTTTGGAAACAGCACCCTGTGTCCGACCACAGCGTGGAGAGCAGGAAGTTCAAATGTCTGCAGTGTGGGAAAGCGTTCAAGTACAAACACCACCTCAAAGAGCATCTACGCATTCACAGTGGTAAGACAGAAAAACCGGCATCAAAAGCATTCCTCGCCAATCCATCACTTTACTGGTGTGTCTGTTTGCTTTGTTAATCTCATTGAACTAGCTTTACGCTTTCTCGTAAACAATTATATACTTGGTGGTTGACATATGACCATGCCACCTACGATTACTCACGACAGCAATGTAATGTCAAGAGAGTCCGTTTCAGACCCAGAATGCGGAGTCACATTTTCACTGTCTTGTGGCCACTTGCGCGGATTGATATTTGGCATGCGTCTCATTCCTCGCCCAGGCGAGAAACCGTACGAGTGCAGCAACTGCAAGAAACGTTTCTCCCACTCCGGATCGTACAGCTCCCACCTCAGCAGCAAAAAGTGCCTCAACGGAGCAGGAGGACTTGGTGGTGGAGACGGAGGTCTCTATAACGGACACAGCCAGGTCCTGTACCATCCCTTGTCCCCTACGTCTCCCTCTGCAGGCGGGGGGAGGAACCCGGACAAAGGCTCCCCGTACCGTCACCTCTTATGGGGGGAAGCCAACAACCTCTCGCCCCAGAACCTCCACGCCTCCATGGGGATCCCCAGGGGCCCTGACGCCCTTGACCTGACCAGGTAAAGAGGGATTGCAACACACACACACACACACACACACACACACACACACACACCACCTCCCCACCCCTGTAGTCAATCGTTTTCTCTCTATGATATATTTCTTTCGACCTGTTCAGGTTGTGGGACCCTGCAGCAGAGCTCTCTCTGAGAGCCAGTGTCTTCAAAGGGACCACCTTGCTACCTTATCTGTACTCGGGGGCCAAGTTTGAACAGATTCTACAGGATATGCTGCAGCAGGAGCTGAAGGGAAACCAGCAGAGAGGAGGAGGAGGAGGAGTCGAGGATGGGAAGAGGAGCCACAACGGAGGAGGGCGAGGGCGCGACGGGGGGGCTTCTCCCGAAGGCCCCGCGAAGCGAGGGATGGAGGGGGAACGGTCCGGAGAAAGAGAGAGAGACGGAGTAGCGTGTCGCTGGTGTTCCCAGCTCTTTCCGAACAGCGCTGTGCTGCTTCAACATGAACGCTACCTCTGCAGGAGGAACAGAGAGGGGACCAGAGATATGCCCGAGGGTCCTCACAGGAATAAAGATCACCCATCACCCTCCCTTCTTTTCAGGCAACCGGACAACCGTAAGCCTATGGGGAGTTCAAACGGCCTAGCTAAGGACACCTCACCGTTAGCAGGGCCCAACTGGCACTCCGTCCCTCAGCAAATCCTGGTTGCTATGCACTCCCCCCAGCCCCGCCTAGATCCGCAGTCCTCACGACCTTATTGGCCAAATGGGGAGAGCGGTAGCCCCGGGCAGCCAATCAGCCCAGGGATGACCTCCCCTCCAACCAGAAGAAGGGTTTCGTCCTCTGGTTTCGGATCACCTTTCTGTCTGGACCTGTCCGCCTGTCCACCCGATCTGTCCTCCCCACAGAGCCGAGCTGCCATCGGGAGACGCACCCCTGGTTCCACCGGCTCCCAGGACGAACCGCTGGACCTCTCCCTGCCCAAGCAGCTTGCAGACCAGGAAGGAAGTTATACTAAACCCAATGGCATTAACCCAGCCCAGCGAGGGGAGAAACGAGAGCTGGAGAACAGGAGGTCGAGTCCCACGTCGTCTCCCCAGCTCACAGCCCCGCACCCCCACTCCATCTACAGAGGATTGGCTGGGGCCCCTCTGTACGGAGGGGGCTCCATGTACAGCGGGCTCCCTCTGTTTAACCCCATGCTTCACACCGGGTTGGGGGGCTCAGGGCGCGACGATGTCCCCCCGATGCCACCCAGTCGTCCAGCTACCAGCCCCGGGTTCTTGTCCCCATTGGCTTTCATGATGGAGACAGACACGGATGCAGTGCTCAAACGGATCCACCAGGAGAGACAGGCTATTGTGGTGAGAAGTTTATTTGTTTATGTGATGTATAGGGAATACGATTAAAAGATTATTACTTGTTTAGCCTTTTTTCATATAAAATATTCACTTATCTTTCGGTAAAAATATAACTAGATAGAAGTTAAATTATAACATTAATGGCATCAAAATAAAGCAGGTAACATGCTTATTTATTGAAATAATACAATATAAGAAATAAAAAAAAATGTATCTATTTAACAGCCAAATTGTTGTTGTCAACCAGGGTGAGATGCTGAGTCGAAGCGGGCTGGACTACCTCTCTCTGATTGACGAAGGTTTGGACGGAGAGGGAGGGCCAGGCAGGAAAAGACTGAAGAAAACAGAGGAAGGGCTTTACGCTTGTGATATCTGTGACAAAACATTCCAGAAAAGCAGCTCTTTGCTGCGACACAAGTATGAACATACAGGTAGGAGAGAGAAAGACCCATGTTAAAACACAGTTCTTTAAATAAATAGACACCTATTCTTCATAAATGTAAGGTTTTGAAAGTTATGCAGCAACTTGACTCTTACGTTTTTTTCACAGTAGTTTGCATGCTTTGTTAAAGTGTTGGCATACTAAAAACATATATCACACATATTCCAGTTTTTCTCTGTGAAGTAAACAAATGAAAGTCCCTAGCCTTTGAAATACTGTAACTAGGCATTTTCTTTCCATGCCCACAGGCAAGCGTCCGCATGAGTGTAAGATCTGCAGCAAAGCCTTCAAGCACAAGCACCACCTCATCGAGCACAGCCGCCTGCACTCTGGGGAGAAGCCCTACCAGTGTGACAAGTGTGGCAAGCGCTTCTCCCACTCAGGCTCCTACTCCCAGCACATGAACCACCGCTATGCCTTCTGCAACAGGGACCAGCCAGACCCAGACCAGGACCCCGAGGAGCTGCCTCTTACCCCAGGGACCCTGACTGATCTAGGGGGTCGCGTGACCGAAGGGACCCCCTTTTCCATGGAGGACACCCAGACCCCCTCTTTCCTCAGTGACTCCAGCCTGGAAGGAAGGGTCAGTGGTGGGTTCAGGGAGGAAGACAATGAAGACGATGAGGAAGAGGACGGGGAAATATCAGGGGACAGGAGAAGTGTTGATGAGCCACATGATGCGTCAGGCTCCGGGGAAGAAGGGTTCAGGTCGGGCTCGCCGCTGAGGAGCAATGGAGAGCAGGGAGAGGGGAGAGGTCGTGAGGTCAACCAGGAGGGGACTGGGAGCACTGAGAAGCACCCCTGGGAAGGAGAAGACGCAGCGCAGAACGGAGACACACAGACACGGATATCAGCCGAACTCCAATGCAATCCACTCACATTGTCCAAAAAGAAGGACTGCAGTATAGGTCAAGCATAGGTTCATCAACTTTATGAAGTCCTTAGAATTAATGTTACTATCTGTATCTGCACAGATCTGCTTTTTTCAAGCCATTATTTTTTGGAATTGTGCTTTCTATTGTAATTTTTTTTTTATTGGAACACTGTGTTGTGGCTCTCCATTTGTACCGCTGGAAAAGCGTACCCTGTGGACATCGCACCTTTTGCATATTTTTCTCAAAGCAACATTTTCATTATTGGTTTCCTTAATCGGGCTCGTCAGCCTACATGGCAACAGACTCTTGTGAAAGTTAAACATGCACAGAGAACTGCAGGAACCTTGCAGTTTGTGCCTTCCCGTGACAAAAGGCCGTAAAACACATGCATGCACATTTAATACCTTACCCAGTATAATCTATTCCTTTTCCTTATCAATGCAATTTGTATTTTATCGTTTTATAATGTCTGAAGCATCGTTTTGCTATTGTTTTAAATAATAGTTACTTTATAGTGTTATTTGGATGAAACTTACATGCTGAGACATGTACAGTAATACCTTGTGCAAAAGCAATTTGTTGGTAGAGGACACCTTCGTATTGACGGATGTGTTCTTATATATGCTGTGAAGTCTAGCAGGATATTAAAACCACTAGATGAATTTCCTTTTATGTAAGAAGATAGACATGGTGTCTTTTTGTAATTGTTAGTGCAGTATAGTTTCTGGCATCAGTATTGCAAATGAAGAAGGATATAGCCTTTCAGAAAAGTGTGTGTCAAAAATGCACCTTATCTAATGTAACCTTTTCTTTTGAGATGCAATGAGACCTAAAGATCAGGGAATGCCAAGCTAAACAGAAACAAGTTCCCGTAAATATCTGAGGGATGATCAAGAAAGTTTCCGGAAATTTTCAGGTTTCCGATGCCATGCCTAAAGCTATTTTCATAAGTCCTTTTGAACAAGGGCTAGAGTGGAGAGTATTATTTTAAAAAAGAAAATGTGTACACAATGTACAGGCCTTGGTTGGACCGGCTTGTTCCTACAGTGGATGGATGCTGAGGGTCTGCAGATCCAGACCAGTGTTTCTTTTCATAGTGTAGCCTGCAGTGTGCCTCTCGACAGGAGTTTAACGGGATTAGATACTGAGCTAGTTGCTTTTGTAAGGTTTCTTTTATTTTGAAGGGGAAAATAAATCTTGCACTGTCACTCTCACAATGCCTTCCACAACTTGATATCATGTGATAACAGTTGTTATATTTCCTTTCAGTTCTGAGAATGTCAAATGACAATCTTTAAATAATTGACACGTGCAGGAATTTAAATTGTATTCTGGTTTTGTTGGCACCTTGTGTACAGGGCGATATCACACTTTTAAGAGGGCTTCCTTGTCGAATTTCTGTAGGTGACAGAAAAAGGCACTGTTGCTCGTCTGCTGAAACTTCCTCTTTCTTGCTGTAGAGTGGTCGAGTGAAATCATTTTATTAATAATCTTGAAGACCATTCTTAGTCATCAGACCCAGGAGACAAGACAGGGATGCACAAGGTGTGACTATTGCTGTCACACCTTTGCACTCTGGGCAAACACCTCTGTGTGTGCGAGCGTGTGTGTGTGTGTGTGTGTGTGTGTGTTAACAGTACGTGTTACTTGTGTGTGTGTGTGTGTTTGTGTGTATTAGCAGTTTACGTGTGACTGTGCGAGGATAGTTTCTAACCAGTGATAAATGTGTGATAAGCTGATAACCCCTACTCTATTATACTAGTCCTAATCTAATCAGAAATGAGATATGCTGTTTTTATGTCTAAATCATGTCTGCACAAACTTTTGTCATGCAGTATTTCATATAAATATTCAGGGTTTTTTAACCAATTTTGTATTGAAGGATTTTTACACTTGTACATAAATTTGTAATAAAACTGTACATACTTTGTAAACAAAAATGATGTGTACATTCATTGATATTAATGCTATTTACCACTTTCAGATGTCAAAATTAAAACACTAATACATGCAGACAATATAAAGACAGTAATAATATAGTTGATGTATGTTGTTGTTGCTCACAATGAACAGTTCCCGTTATTGTATATAAACTAATAGGTTCTAATCTACCATGTCTCGATTTCTCATCCGCCTTTCTAGCCTGTGGCTTGGGCCTCAGGGTGTATTCAAGAGGATTCGGCAAGCGGTCGCGAGGCCCTGCATGTACACCTTCAATCAGTTGTGGTCGTTTTGGCATACAGGGGCTGAGCAACCCCCCCAAAATACTTAATTAAAGTAGTGGTTAGCCAACAATTAGACCTACAAGTTGACAACTAAAACAGGCATTAGTAAACAAAATCACTATTTTAATTGTATATAATATTTCACTTTTATATAAGTTATGTATTTTTATAGTTTTCAGTATCAACAAAAAGGAGGAATTTATAGGCTACATTCCACTGGGGAGCTGTTTCAATGAAGTTTAGAATGGTTGGGTGCGGACCTCTGTGGATCATTGGAGCACCGCAGGCTTTACGCGCATCGCTAGTATTGAATCCGTTGCTTTTTATAGGGTTTCAAACTGGTGCAAATTAAGGGACAACTGAAAAATACATTGATCTGTGTTGCGGTTAATTATAATTAATTAATTAACTGATCAATTAATCAGTCTATGAAAAACATTTTAAGCGTGACATCTTTTCTCTCAGATAAAGTCTTCTCTCAATTAGGCTATAATATGTTTGATGTAAATTCGACTGAATGTGTCAGATGATCCACACCCAGCTATATATATTGTTTTTGTTTTTTCAACAAAGAAGTTGGTTATGCAAACCAGTTTGAACTTGTCCTTCACAATCTGTTTCTAATAATAGTCTTAACGTCAGTTTGATTGAAAAAAAATAACACATCAGAGAAAAACTTGGCGCCAAAGGTTTCACTCCATTAGATTTTATTGAAACATAAATCTATTATAGCACAATTTGGAGACCGAATATACTGAACATAATTTTATAATTACGCTTTAAAAAGTGTAGGCTACAAAATAGAAATATTCAATGGTGAATGTGCGTGTCTACGTTAGGCCTAAGCCTATTCAAAACACCAAACCAGCAACATAAATGCTTTTTTTCTAGGGTATTTTAGAAAGGTTTTATCCTAAATCGAAGGCAAGGCAATAATCTAAAAGAGGAAGAGGAAGATTTTAACGCCAAGTATAAATACTTTATATAGACAAAGAAAGGTGGATTCAATTTGCGATTTTTACTGGTTGTGGCTGAGCACGATTCATTACTTGAAAGTTATGTTTTGTAATTATTCAAGGATAACAGATAATAGATTAATGAACCCTAAAATATTATTAGTATGATCAAAATACAAAATCACTGTTGCACATGACATGCCCATGTCGACTGGTCTGCACATTTAACCCTCATACATAGACCTTGTCCCTTAATGTACTGTTTCTATTGATCAGCCTTTAATCAGAATTTGTTTTGTGAAACAAAACCTCCCTGCTCTCTCAAGGGGTTCCAATAACATGAACATATAATATAGAAAAATATATCAATATAAACATAAAAATCTACGCAAACTTTTCTTCCTTTTCGTCTTTTTTTGTTCTTTTTCATCATCTGCCAAAGCCACAGTCAATATAACATTACCGAAGCCACAGTGATGTTGGGGGGAAATCCACATTTAAACATGCATTTCGAGTTCTTCTTTTGTTCAGTTATTAAAAGCAGCATTTGGACCAATCACAGCAGATGCATAGGCCCTACCAGACTCTGAGGGCTGCATACCTCACCGTCCCTCCATTCCTCATGCAATGTTAAACAGACACGCACACACAGACAACCTTCTTAGGCGTATCAACGATAAACCACAGGTTCAGTTACTCCACTCTTTCATTGAAGGATGTTTTTAGTAATATTGTCTTACAATAAGTCAGGTTACTGAAATTATCTTTATCATACTCGGTTTATTGCATCCAGGCAAATTAGTTTGGCTATTGCTTCCAACAGAATCTGTTTAGATAGGGCTTATGCAAAGTGCAATGAGTTGACAAAGATATCAAACATATTTACAAACATATGCATTAGATTAGATTTAATTCAACAGGCTGGGAGTTTTTATGATACAGAGTGAGGGCGGAAAAATCTACTATCACATTATTAAAGGTTCATATTTTGTTCTGAACACTGGGTCAAACACTGTGTTCAGCTTACAATATTGCCATAATCAGCCATTCAAGTCAACGAGACAACTATGAAGGAAATCAAGTGAGTTTATTTTTCTCTGTTCACTTAACTTTGTTATTAAGGAACACCTTGGCTATGGATAGTGGCACAATACGGCAACCTGCTTTGAAAACATGGAGACAAAGAGCCGAAACAGCATGGGGGTTTTCATAGCTAACTGAGATGAACAGGAAAACGTTTGATTGCATGCACCATTGTCCATGGCTCTCAGCTGAAAAGGACTGAAACGTTGGTCCGGATTAACTTGGGCTGGGCCGGTGTGGGTACAGATCAGCCCCTCTGTGTGAACATGACCAACAACGAGCTCCTCATGGGGTCAAGTCTTCATCTGTTATTCTTACATTATTCTATATACCAAACTACTGAAATCCGGGGGATAAAGGTCAAAGGTCATAAGATGCTGGTGGTCACAGTGAGATGGTTCTGAGTTCCGGGGGCAACCTTCATGCCCTCCCTCTTTTCCTTCCTTCAGATAACTAGCTATAGGACTTTTAGGAGTGGATTTTTTTTTTACACTGTACATTTACCCAAAGTGAGGTTGCAGTTCAGTAGTCTAGATGATAAATAAAAATATCTGAAGAAGGACGAACAACTGCATGTAAGCGACGCTGATGGCGCCAGTTAATTCGGGTTCTTATTTGGCTCTGTGGGTGAGAGTCTCTTTTCCTAACTGGACCATGACCATACCTGTAAGCTAGGATATCTCTTCTGACCTGGTCATTGATAATCCCTACTAAGTCCTGATCACGGTCTTGGTCGGTTCTGAGTCTAACTGATAAATTAACATTTTGTTAGTTCCGGTTCTGGATTAGTCCCAAGGCCCCCCCGCCCCCGCCCCTACCCCGCGCCTTTGGTCGGTCGGTGGCTCCTGTCAGAGACACCCAGAATTGCTAGTTCCGATCCCGAAGATGTGGTTGAACTCTGTGAGGATGAGCTCCACGGCCTGGTTCTGGTAGACCATGTTGATGGCCATGTTGGCGTTCTCTCGCTCGGGACGCATCAGCGTGGGCCCAAACACGATGCCGATGTTCTGAGTGGACATCCTGTTGGTGTCGGAGCGCTCCATCACTCTGGGAGGGGAGAGGGGGAGAGACAGCAGTGGGACAGAGAGAGAGAGAGAGCGAAAGAGAACGAGAGAGAGAGAGACAGAAAGAGAGAGAGAGAGAGAGAGAGAGAGAGAGAATGAGAGAGAGAGAGAGAGAGAAAGAAAAAGATGTTGAGAAGAAATTCAGAAGTAAAGTAGAAGGAAAAAAGTAGCATGAAAATGAGGGGATAAAGAAATATAGGAGACAAAGTGAGCGAGAGGAGAAGAAACGTAAAGCGAGACAGGGAGAGAGAGAGAAAAAGAGAGAGAAAAAGAGAGAGAAAAAGAAGTCCAGGGAGAGGGATGAGATTGACTATTACATTAAATGTTCCACAGCATGCCTCACCTCCTTATAATATTTTTCGCCTGCTTGGAAAACGCTTATATTAATAATGGGTCCAGTGAAGAGTGACAGCTACATGCTCGTGTACAAGGTATCTGGACGTTTTGCCTCTGGGTTCGTCAGCATCATTTCAGTAAGTATCCTTTCACAGACCTCACAACCACAAGCGGCACACAGCTTTATGGCAGCGGTCACTGCTTGACATTTGTTACTGCAAGTACTGACTGGAGCAACGGTAGGGTCCCATATTCAATGGGGCAATGGGGAAAAGGGTTTGTCAGTGTGTGACTTTTGAAACATGCAGCGATTTGCATGCGTTTATGTTTGTATTGATGTATATGTGCAGTATGTTTGTTGTGCATGCACGCTTTTGCGTGGGTGTGTGTCAGTTGGCAAACGAGTGAGTATATGTTTGTGTGTGTGTGTGTGTGTGTGTTTGTATCAATTGGGTTGAAAACGTGTGATGGGGGACAGAGGAATGGCTAAAAGCCACAGCATGAGGCATTCTTCTAAAAATGCCATTTCCACCGAGCCACAGAGGCAGCCAGCAATTGCTCAAAACTTCCACATTAAAAAGATGAGAGGAAAAAAAAGCGAGGGAAAGGGGAGGAGGGGGGTTAAGAAAGAAAAAAAAAATGGGATAGTGAGGTTCCAGTGGTGGCGGCGGCGGTGGTGCTGGTGTGCCTTCCAGCAGACGAGCCACAACCCTCCCATGGGACAGGGGAGGAGGAGAGAAAGGGGGAGGGTCGGGGAGAGAAAGGGGGGCCAGGGAGGAAAGAATAGGTCGGTGAGTGAAAAGCGGAGCAACAAACATGGAAAAGAAGAGATAAGAGAAGAGAGAAAGAGAAAAGAAGAAGTAGAGGGTGAGGTGATGAGGGAGGGGGGGGGGGGGTAATAAATCAGAAGCAGAGACGAGGAGGAGGGAGAAAGGAATGGCAGTGGTGAGAGAGAAAGACGGAGAGTTGACAAAATCCATGAGGCCTTCCTACAGTAATCCCACCACACCCTGGCACAAACTTCAGGCTTGAAACACGAACATCCCCCCTAGTGTCCCCCGTGCGTGTGTGCGTGTGTCTCCGACTGTGTGTCTCCGTTAGTGTGTGTGGGTATTTGGGTGTTGCGTGGTAGGAAACCTCACGCAAGACTACAACTGTTTATATACTCTTTAGAATTGACTCACTCGGCGTACATTAAGAAGTCCTCAGGCATTCCTCTCAACGTTTATGTCTTATTTGTTCTGTGGTTCTATGTAAAAATGAACACATAAAATAAATGTTTCCACCGGTGTACCAGTCCGTACCAGGCCTGTTTGCTTGATGGACTTGTGTCACAGAACAAGGTGAACCATAGTGATCTGGTTTGTGACAGTATGTGGGAAGGTTATTACGGCTGTGAAAAGGAAGCATCAAAGGTACACTAAGTACAAAGACATGAACGTCAACAGCGATACTGTGCCCTCATGTGGTCAGTTTTAACAGCTGCATTAGC
>JAVQIZ010160047.1:0-11202 GCA_036023535.2 Galaxias brevipinnis
TTTATTGATTTATTGTTATTATTTTTATGAGAACTGTTTTTTATACAACTGTACGGCGACCTTGAGTGCCTTGAAAGGCGCCTTATAAATTCAATGTATTATTATTATTATTATTATTATTCGCTGAATTTGCAGTATGACTTGGAAAATCCATGATGGCCGCCTCCGCCTGATCCACGCGTTTCCCTTTCCCTGAGTCAGTCAACCTTGAGACGTGATCCCACGACATATGTCCGATAGATGATCGGCCTTTTCCTGCTGTCTTCTGTGCGCATGCTATCGTGTATGCTTGCTATACACACAGCTTGTTTTGGGTAATGCAGCACATGAATAATTGTTGAGCCCATGTGTTCTGGTCTCTATCTCTCTGTTTCTGTGTGTGTGTGTGGATATCTCCCCCTCTCTCTCGATCTGTGTGTGTGTGTGTGTGTGTGTGTGTGTGTGTGTGTGTGTGTGTGTGTGTGTGTGTGTGTGTGTGTTTGTCGAGCGGCTTGGTGCCCGGGCCCAGGCTCCATGCCTGCCTGCTGACAGCGGTGTTGTGTGTGGACAGACTGCGGGCCCTGGCGGCTCTGCTCCTCCTCCTTCTCCTTCTCCTCCTGGCCTGCTGCTGGATAATGTTTGCTCAGAGATGTGGGAGCTGTCAGGGGGATGCTGCTTACTGAGCCATCTATCTCTGTGCAGCCTCTCCCTCTCTCTCACTGCTCTGTGGCTCTCTCTCTCTCCCTCTCTCTCTCCCTCTCTCTCTCACTGCTCTGTGGCTCTCTCTCTCTCTCTCTCCCTCTCTCTCTCCCTCTCTCTCTCACTGCTCTTTGGCTCTCTCTCTCCCTCTCTCTCTCCCTCTCTCTCTCTCTCTCTCTCTCACTGCTCTTTGGCTCTCTCGCTCCTTCTCTCTCGTGCGCGCACTCTCGCTCTGTGCCTTCCTAGTTCTTCTCTCTTTCTCTGCATTTTCTTCATAATGATCCCCCATGGGGAATTATTTTAGAAACAGAATTATAAGGGGGGAAACGAGAGCGGAATCAGCATGCTAAGCAGGCCGGCTAGCGTTTGTGTGTGTGTGTGTGTTTTGCGCATCAGAAAGAGCTTGTCAACAAGGCAGGGACGCTCCAGGAAAGACAGATCCGCGGTTAATCAGATGAAAGGTGGGAAATTGGCGCCAGGAAAATGTCAGAATATGAGGAGAGACATTCCCTCCTCGGCGCACAGCGTCTACCATAAACATATTAATCACTGCCAGGGCTGTGAGCATCGTGTGACATTCAGGTGTGTGTGTGTGTGTGTGTGTGTGTGTGTGTGTGTGTGTGTGTGTGTGTGCTTGCGTGTGTTTTACAATCATACACTTCACATTGTATCAAGTCTCAAAGAGGCCTGCACTTCAAGGAGCCCATATGGATTTGTCGATAATTTGCATGCCTGTGAAGTGCTATAGTATCATTCCATAAACGCACAGGTATTTGCTTTCCATAATTAGCCAATGTGCCTCATGCCGGGCCAATTTGCATTAGCATAGAAACGTCTTGCTTAAACGGAGGGTGTTACAAGTAGCTGTTTTCCATAACCAATTATTTGTATGTGACAGTGTTCAAAGTTTCCTGCAAAGAGTCAGAGGTCCTAACTGGGACCTGGTCCTGGTATTTCCTTTGAAGGGAACCGATTAAAACGTGGCAGCCTGTGTATGCTGATGAAACATTGGCGAAGGCTGTGTATTCCCGATAAAGAAATCAAAGGGAGACGCGTCTCAGAGGAGGCCTCTGTTCATGCCTGCCTCTGTTCCTCGGCTCTGGAAAAAACGAGCAGGGGGTTACAACTCACCTTGTCAAGGAGACAGCAGGGCCACGGTAACAACACAGCCAACATCCGACCAAAACGAACGCCAGCTGAAGGGTGACCCCCTGACAGGGTCGTGTCATCGAGGAGGCACAGTGGCATGCAGGTGTTTACACAGTGGATGGATACGCTAACCGAAGCCATGGTTCACTCACAGGTCTGGATTTTTCAGCACCTAAATCCCTTTTTGTGCCCTTCTTTTGTTTGGGCATGAAAAATATGAGCACTGTGGAGCTCCATCACGGAGAAAACCATCGATCAGGGGACACAGAAAACCAGGAGGCCACTTTACTCCCTAGATGCACTCTCCGCCACTGAATACCATAGTCTCTTTTAACACGCCCTCGTCTGTCTGTCTATCTATCTATCTTATATCTCTCTTATTCTTCCCTTCACTTTCCCGTTGACAGCATGGCTCCATAAGCGAGGTCCCCCGACACATATAAACTGTGCAACGCAGTGATCCAGCACACAACATTCCCTCTTCACCTTGGGAAGAAGGGGGCATAAAAATAACGCCCATCCTGACTAAAGAGATCAAAGCTCTACATGGACCCGAGAGAATCGGAAACTCATTTCTTCCACACTAAACCTGCTTAAAACCTTAAACGGGTGGAAGGCATACTCTTTCTTTTTGCAATAACCACAAACAGTAGGTTGTTGAGTTAGTAACGTCATCCTGCTGTTAGCTGACGAGATGGTGGTGGGGGTGTCTTTTTTCTCTTGCCCCAGCTGCCACTTTGACTGGTCTGCGAGGCAGAAGCTGGGCCAATCAGAACAGCGGGGGCTCCAATACTCCTGGCTGTGATGTCAGGCGACTTGACAGGCCATCATTTGGCCTGAGCGAGCGTCACTGTTGGTGGAGCATACTGCTCCCCCTGCAACATCCCCACACGGAGCCCCAGTCGAGCGGCTTCCATCAACATGACGAGCTTGACAAGCTGGAGGAACCCGTTCACATGTTCAAATATACATACTGCCTCTTGGCCTACTATGCAGTATGCAGCGAGGGTGTACAGTGCCCCCTGCTGAGCGGTGCTGCTGCATTATTGTACAGTGATACGTTGGTATTGGCATTGCAATGAATGCCGTCAAGCAGTTGCCCTGTGCATCTGGTTTGAAATTGCCTCCAAATCGTATGGCCAGCCATTTTGGTAAACACAAGCCATCGAAGTAAAACATCGCTGTACGTATGCAGAAAAGAAAAGTAAGGTCTGTGACATTGGCCCTCCGTTGTGTTTAAACCCAATGTAACATATCTGGCTTTGTTTCTGTCTTCTCCGGCTTCCTCTATTTCTGTGTCTCGGATTATTCTTCTTTGCTCTTTTTCTTTTTTTCTTTCTCGTTCTCTCTCTTTCTCTCTCCCCTCAACACACACACGCTCACCCTCGCACGTACCTGCCGTTCCACCCTCTTACACACAGACCATCTCCCTCGCTCCTCTCTTCTAATATTGTTACCTTTATCTTGCTCTCCAGTCGATTAAAAGCCATTTTCCACCCGCATGCTAATGTGAGGGCAGACTAGCCTGCCGGGTCCTATTTTATTTAAAGCCCTTTTGTGAAATTCCAAATTAAACTCTTACTCACCACTCACATAATTCATTGTGACAAATAGCCTCTCAGGTTTACAGTGGAAATCTGCAGTGATGGGAGAAACGGCTTGAATGGAGCCACAGCGAGACTGATGCAAGAGGTTGATCAGCATTCCATTTGAATCTCTGTGTGACCTTGCAAGGTAAATTTAGATCAGGAACTGAATTGACTATTGACTGGTTGTTTTGGTGTTGCTGGATAGTTTCGCCAAACCCACACATAAATATAATAAAGTGCCTCTTCCTCACCCTCTTCTGCTGATTTATGCTTTAGCAAACCATGTGCTAGCTGCTCCAGTGGCCTGCATAGGAGACTGCCTGTATTGGCAGTTCCCTGGTGTACATTTGAACGTAGCGTACCAATACTCAGCGTGCACACACACGTACGTGTTATATATAAAAATATAAATATATAATCATGCATGACAGTTCACAAAATGGAAAAGGGTTGTGTGTCAAAGCGAAAATGAATTTACATCTGAAACTCTGAATCCATTCTGCATAGCCTGTCCTGTAACACCAGTCTCATGTCAATAGGAACTTTGTCTTACAAGTAGCAACACCAGCAATTGCATACTTAGTATCACGTTATTGATGACAAAAAGTGTGTTTTTTGAAGCAATTTTAAAAGTATCTCCATTGGGCTCCATCAGCTACCAAGAATGGTGGAAATCTGCAGCCATGCATGGTAATTGCCAATTTGGCTGACAATTTCCCGACTAGCCAATAGGGAAGACACAGTGACAATAATGCCCCTTATGAGGACGGCAACGGCCATATTGCACGAGGACAATCATGTCAGACACCCTGATGACATCCCCAACGGCCAAGATGACAACTCTGATTATGACCTGGGCACCCGAGCGCGGGCAGGCCTGCTCCCTGCTGGAACGTTAGCTCATCTGCTTTCTCCACTCTCTGATGGGCATGTGTGATGGAGTGCAGTAGCAGGATTATGCAAATAGGGCGCGGAGAAGCTGGCGGTTTCCCCCCTCGCAGTCGACTTCAAAGCGGCAGGACTGGAGATGGAATTAGTGCTCAGCCTAATCCCACTGGAAAAGGGTGGGGAAGCGGCACTTTATTAATGCACCAGCATGGTTAATCAGAAGGGGGGGGGGGGGGGGTGAATGAGGGGAAAAGCAGAGGGGTGGAGGAATCGAGAGGAATGTGTTTGGAGAAAGATGGAGGGAAAGAGAAGAAGAGAGGGCTGGGTAGACAGAGAAGGACTAGAGAGGTGGAGAATAGGTAGAGCGGAGGAGCGGAAAACAAAAGGCAAGAGAGAGTGAGGAAGTTAGAATTTAGCGCTCAATAGGTCGAGAGAGAGATGGAGGAAGGGGAGAGGAAAAGGCGTGTTCCACATTGCGGAGTTGATCAAAGAGAATAGATATTGCTAACATGGACACTCCTGTGATTTCTCCCATTGCTAACACGGATCCTCCTCACAAAAAAGATACCCTGCTAGCCGTGCTCTCTCAGCCACAGAGGGGAAGAAACTGAAGGAAGATTGAGAGAAAGAGAACAAATCAATGCCAGCAGTGGAGCTTGAGAGCCAATGGTCCCCTAATACTCAGCGTGAGTATCCACTATAGCCAACGCCAGTAGCATGCAGCATCAGTTAGTAGTTATTCACATAAAATATACTCACATAAATAGTCCTGGCTTCTTCACCTAGACCTTTCTGAATCACAATGGTGCCAGACCATTGTCAATATCAACTCTTATATATATATAGTATATTGGGGGGAAAAGGAACATAGATATTGTATTTCTTCTGTTACATTATTCATCTTTGACAAAAAAAAAGAAAGCGACAGACAGGGAGAGACGGAGGGAGCAGTCTAGGCCCAATTCACACCCAAGTCAATACTCATCTCATCTTGTCTGGGAAGCGATCAAAGTTTTTTTCTCAGAGCGTCAGTGCTGCTCCCATGTAGTGGCCAGATAATCAAATGCTAATTCTGACAGCCCTCCGCTGGCTGGCTGCCCAGGTCCGCAGTGCCGCATGTACAACATGCATTATACTAATTGGCACTTGTGCATCTGGCGTGGGTGTGGGTGTCTGTGCGCGAGTGTGTATGCGGCGTGTTAGACAGGGAAGTCGGCTGATTCGACTATTGTTTCGTTATAAAAGCGATGGTCTACTATGGAGTAGAGTGTGTGCGCCACACGTGCTGTCGGGTGGGGACGTCTGAAGCTGACAGAGCGCCGTCACACCGTGATTCATTTTGACTGAAGTTGGTATTAGGGTGCATAACACGCATCATTAAAAGATCCCCAAAAATGAAACGTCTGCAGAAACAGATCAGGCATGCTAAGTATGCGTTCCGTGCATGCGTTAGCCGAAGGACTGCTGCGGGGCAGAAGGCAGACGTTACGGAGCGTCGGAGAAAGGTTAATGTGCTGATGAACGAGTGGAACGTGAGAGGAGTACTCCGAGAGAGCAGGGGAGACCTGTGTAGGAGCCTTTGATTTGTGTAAAATACACCTTGATTACAGGGCTGGCCTAAGTGCAGGGCCATTAACCTCCTGTGATTAATTGTTCCTCTGTCTTAGTGACAGCACGGGGCCACAGCCAGGCGAACGGGAAGGAAGAAAGGCGGGGGCTTGGAGAATAGGGAGAGAGAGAGAGCGACAGAGGGAGAGAGAACGAGAGGACGAAAGAAAGAGAGAAAATGAAATAAATAGTGTATGAAGAAATTCGAGAGGCATGTTGGATTGTGTGTTCTCTCGTCTATTGTTAGAAATAATGGATGTGGCTTGTGGCTCCTTACGGTACTGAGGACATTGGCCCCCCTCTGTTGGGCCTGGACAGATGTCCATGTGTTCCTATGAGGGCTCACAATGAAGCCTTCGCAAAGCTTTGAACTGTGTTTCCCTCACTTCCTTGGTGACCTTGTGCCGCTGCTCTGTGAAGGCTTCTCAATGTCAACGGGCTCGAAAAGATGACCAAGGATCTAGTGTAAAAATCATGTGCATCTTAGATGAGGCACGGGGAGTTAGAGCATGACAGTATCTCCAGCCATGCAACGTAGCGTCTAAGTCAAGGGCACCATGGCTGCAATATACACAAGACAGCCTCCGAATGTTTGAAAGATGTGATCAATAAGGGGCCGTCAGAGTGTTTAACATATTTAGAGTTCTGAATACCAAATGTGTGGTTATTCAGTGGCGCATTCTCCCGGCTCCATGGTCGGAAATGGATTTCCATGGAAAACAAATCACTGCAGCAGTGACTGAGGAAAAAAAACAAAGGTTTCCATTTCATTATTCAAGATGTGTGTGTTTGTGCGCGTGTTTTCGAATGCACATGACGAACGAACAGGGTGGTGGTGGGAGCTGGGGGAAGATCAGCGTTGGGGAAAAGTGGGCCAGTTTAGGCAGCTCGTTTTCATAAGTGAAGAATGGCACTCCAGGGTTTTTTGTGACTCTACAATTGCCAATCAGTTTATCAATTCACTGCAGGTAAAGCCTTGTGACTCTGAAGAAGTGCACGGTCGAGGGTATAAGCGGCTGGAGCCAACCCGCTGGCGCCCCCACATGGTCCCGTCTAAGCACTGTGAAAGATTCAACTTCTGGGAATCATTGGATGTCACTGCTCTCTACACCCACACACTCACACAAACACACACACACACTTAATACGTACAATTTGTGCAATCAATACTTAATTATAACTGCCGACTGTGCCTAGCCTTGCATGATTCCAAGGGGGCCTCTTCTTTCTCTCTCTCCTTTTTACACACATACTCGGTGGTCCTCACTTAACGGGCTGCTAAAGAAATTTTTAGAAAGTCTTTGTAAAACAAATAAGCTACTTACACTCCAAAAACCATCTAATGATTCTGTGAGTGAGGATTTCCATAAATTTCCTCGATTGGACATCGATTGGTTTTAGCCATTTTAAATAACGCACTCCGGCACATTGATTTTTTGCAAAAGCAAAGAGGTTAATAGCTCAATTCTAAATAGTAGATTTATAGTAGCCATTTATTTGGTACATTCCAAACACATGGTCATGGCTTTCTTTGGAAGTGACTGGCTCCTCCAGAGGTTCATTTGAGTTCCTCTCCCCAGAGATGTTAGTCAGCTAAGACTGATGCTGACTACCTGTTAGTGCAGAGTGAGAGTCAGGAGAGTTATGTCAGGATGTCAGACCAGCACAACTCATTACCTGGAATTTGTCAGAACCGAAGCATGTACAGAGCTGATCCGCCTAAATCGTCCCTTTGATGTGCTCCACAAAGCATCGCTGCTTGCTCTATCCTAACCCCGTTAGGCTTTCGCTTGATCTTAAAGAGGCAAACACACCGGATGGCATCAAGAGTTTGTCAAGAAAAAGCCCAGGCAGTTACGGCATGTTTGTGTTCCGTATTGAAACGTGGATTCTGGTGATCGTCGGAAGGGGGTTTCCTCAAGCACCCGGCACGGCTGCCTGAGAATGTCCAATTATCCCTAAGAGTTATCCCAGCATTTACCAACTTCCCTTTCCCATGTGACTCCTCACATATTTTGCTCGGCGCTGTCTATGGGATGTTTAAACAAATGTGGTGCCTGAGGAGACCAAAAGCTTCAGTGTGTTTGTATTGGATCATCAATCAACAGGGCCACGCATTACCTTCCAGCTCAACAAGCGAGGTCTAGCACGGGAAGGTGAGGAGGCCGCTTCTGAATGACTGATGTGTCCACAGCCACACTCCAAAGCCCAATGGATTATAATCACTGACGGTGATCGCTCAAAAAAAAGATAAGTTGCCCTCTCACACTACTCCCAGCTACGGCTTATTCTTGTGCGGAGTGGCAGTTGCAAAGGTAATGAGGGAGGAGCACGTGACCTCGAGCTTGGTGCAGCTGGCGACTCAGCTTGGCCGACATGACAGGCCTTTTATGTGGGGTGATGGCTGATGGATGAAAGGCTGGTGTTAAGGTGCCACTAATTTGCAAATTGGCCACAGCCTCTGGACCAGAACCAGGGCAAAAGCACGGATGGGCGGTCGATCAGTTCCAGCACTAGAGCACACATGCACGCACGCATACACTCGCAGGACTCTCTTGGATTCCTCCCAAGCAGATATGAGGATCTTCCAGCTCCCCCACCAAGAGCCGACAGCTCGCATTAGCATGGCCCTCTTATCAGCTGACGCAACGTTGCACCAAAACGGCAGCCGCGCTAACCGAACAGCAGGCAGATGCCTTTCTTCATTTCCTCATGGAGTTGCATCCATCTAAAGCAGTAGCCAAATTACCGTGTACCTCTTTGCCTTCTCATCCCAAACACTCTCAGTTTGGATACTAGGATCCACTTACGCTATGCTAATTGACAATTTATTACACATGTAATGTGGGAGGGGGTTCCGCACTCATTTAAATTTTTTATTTGTGGATGCTGAGCCCAAGAACAGATATCCTCCCCCCCCCCCCCCCGGGCCTAGACCTTACCAGTCACCATGTGGTTCTGTCAGTGTCTCTAAAGTCCAGTAGGCAGGGAAAGAGAAGACATTGGTGCAAAGCCTTAAAGTACCAAGACTCAGCATGACCCAGTACCCTCTACCAAAACACGCGCATTCCAAACATACTGGCTTCCTGACCCACAGCCCAGCAAACCAAAGACAGACACGCATGCACAAAGCTCCACATCCACTGTGTGACAGACTGGTCCTGGAGCTGTGCTTAGCTGGGTCGCTTCACCCAAAACAGTGCAGCGTGCGTCACCGTGCTCACCTCTCCAGGGCTGCGGGGAGAATTACGGAATGACGGGATTAAGAGGCGGATGAGGGGGGACACCAACAACACACCCGAGGCTGGAACACACCACAAACACAAAGCACAGCTCACTCCTCATGAAGGGGAATACACAACGTGCCCGTTTGAATTGAAAGGAAGTGGTGCATCATGTCAGTGTGGATATCGACTTAAGCTCATTCTCACCTTATACATACATACATACATACATACAACAAAACCCCAACGAGCTTCTGAAAATGGTAGAGAATGCAATCGAGGAATGTTCTGGTTGCAACTGCGCTGGGCCTGAAGAGCTAAACAGCATTGCTGGCGTCCAGTGATACACTCCGGACAGCCATCTAATAAATGCAAGTCAGTCAACAGTACAAGACAGTGATAATAATATGTAATAAATAAATATCATGTATGCCATATATTGGTTTAGTTCACGTCACACAAGGTAAAACTTAAAAAATCCAGTTTTTCTTAAACATCGATCAGTAACTCAATGTTTTGTACTTGAATATAGGTGAGGCACCTGACTATACCATTTACAGCCTCTAGGGGTCCCCCAGACATCATATAGTCACATATCCGTCATTAGGTCATCAATACCGGGTTTATGGTCTCCATAGCCCTCCCATTTTGTTTGGAGTCCACTCTTCCAGCATGGGAGAGAGAATAAGAAAATATTGTGCAGTTCCCCTTACTGGTGCTCAGCACACCAAGGTCATGCTAGATGCAGTCTCAATATACTTTAAACACACCTTTATCCTCCTGACTTATGTTGAACTATACCGCCCTCTTTTGGTTCAATCAAGGCCTGTGTGCTCAAAGCCTTTCAAATTAATGCTTTTGTTGTGCAAATCTTATTAGCACCAAACTGTATACAACTGCAAATGGGAATCAGGTATTCAAGTTGAGATAATCATTTATTTAAAAAAAAGTTGGACTAGTTGGTCACTATAAGATAATAACTTGTGATGAAAGCCCGAACTGCAGGGTACTGTTTTGCAACCATAAAACCCAACACCTAAAAAAGGTCAGGTAAGAAAAGGACTCAACACATGTATAATTATTTAAGTTTCTTTGTTTTTTATTTGAAGTTTAATGTTAATTCCATGCTGTGTTTCAGTAAGAATACAGACGGTGCTTGTGGCTCCGGTCAGAATATCCAGTAGTACAAATCAGATTCAAGTTACGCATACTGAACGGAAGAGAGAGAGAAAACAAGGGGGCAGGACAGAGAGAGAAAAGAGGAACGATTTGGAATAGAGGGAGGGTAAACAAGAACATGACAGAAGGCTGTTTTCCTCAAACATTGTTTATGGTTTTTTTTCTTTTTGTTCCAGAGAGTGCCAATGCAAACCTGCACTACAGTACAATCGTGTTTAGGGCTATAACGGTTTCGTTTTTTTTTTACTCCTTCAACTGCTACAAGCCACCTCTAAAATGTCAGCCAGGGGTGAAAGCGCTACAGCCTCTTCGGTGAGAGGCTTGGTCCGGGTACGGACGTGAGCAGTGGTCACACAAAGAGTGATGCTCGGGGGACATTCTGCTGTCGTCACTGACAAAACAGAGCTGTGGACAGAAGTAGTGGGAAAAAAGAAGACTGGGCAACCACAAAAAAGAAAGAGGCCACTTGGTTCGTTCTACAAGCATTCCACGTCCCTTTTAAAAACCTCACGTCACCGTCCCTAATTGGCTACAGTTTGCAGACAAACGTTTACAGCAAGAGTTTGTCGTTTTTTTGTAAAAATCAACTCGTTCAACGTGTGTGTGTGTGTGTGTGTGTGTGTGTGTGTGAGATAGAGAGAGAGACAACAGACAAGCATACTTGGCAACTGATACAGTAAAGGAAGCATGAGCAAAAAGAAAAAGTTGACATGAAGCTTTACGGGGACAGGCTTGTAACAGGAGTAAAAAAAAAAAAAAAAAGAACAAACGAAACGTCCAGTGACAGCTCCAAACCCTAGCTTTAATGTTCCTCCAGTTTACTGCACAACGGTATTTCAATGAGCTTGGTAATAACAAAATAGCATAGAAAAAAAAAGAGAAGAGAG
>JAVQIZ010160054.1:0-11070 GCA_036023535.2 Galaxias brevipinnis
AATTTAGACTAGATGAGTGTTCAATACTTTCTAAAACTAGTTTCTAAAAATCTAAAACTTCAAATAGTCATTTAGCCAACTTTGACCCTTCACCGTTATATTTGCGAGGTGTTAACTGATTATTACGAATGTTAAATGAGTGTGTGAATTTATACCTGAGCCATTTGGATAATTAAAATGCCGGTTTTCTTTTGACTCCCGACCCTAAACTTGAACATGGCAAGCCCCCTCACTATCAATAGTTACTCGTCGTATCTGGCCATCACAATTTCATAAGTTGAAGGAATGGTCAGTTCAGTAATTAAGTAATGTTACTGACTATTACAACAAGGGTTTTGTTTGGTAGTGATTTGAATGATCTGAATTTACTGTGCTTTAAACATGTAGTATATTTAGCATTTTTGGCTTAGTACATTATTTTTGGCACCTTTGGCCACTGTTGGACCTGATCCAGACTAACTGTAAAAGTAGGTTTAACCAACCGCAATGCTACGCAGCAATTAGGATATTGGTAATAAACCAAAGTGCAAAGGGATGAAATATATTGAATGTTTTTTAACATTCTGTACTGTGAGACCCAGGTTCTCATCATTGCCTTCCTCTCCTTATAATATCTGTTCCATGCGTAAACAGTCAAATATGTGACACAGGATACATTTAGAATGTTGCCTTCTCCCCTTTGATGATGACTGATTTACTGTGTAAATCAAATTAACTTGTAGTTTGGTAAACACTGTTTTACATTTTTGTATGTGACCATTCTATCCACAAAAGAGTTGATGACATAGCCCAATACATCCAACACGGGAGATTCCTATACAATAAATCCCAGAAAATGTCTGACAACTCTAATAATGGTAATGTAAAATTCAAAGTTGGTGTAAAATCCTTTGGTGGTGGAGGTTAAAGTGGTGCTACGTGATTGTCGGAGCCACAGAGACAGATAGATATGTTCTGTCTCTGGTAAGAGTCCTGCTGTCCATCCCATGGCCAGCTCTCCTGGGTCAGTGCAACACATCCTGAGCTTGCTCTCCAGAGGGCACAGGATAAAAAGATGAAAGGGAGGGAGACCCAACCCCAGGCCCAGTTAACACAAACTTTTACATTATTTTATGAAAAAGCATTTTCAAGTACATCTTTGTAGTTTTAAATCCATGGAACTCCCATTCCTACCTGTCACCTATGGGTTATAGTTTTTAAACTTATGCCCTGTACAATTTCGGGAGTGCATACAATAATACTGTTTTATATGTGATAGTAAAAATAAGAAGCATCTCTGGAAAAATACATTAACTCTGAATCTGTAGCCAGCAGTAACTATCACTTCAAACTCTGAATCTATAGCCAGCAGTAACTATCACTATAAACTCTGACTCTGACATCAGCTGACAGTATCATCCACTAGCAGCTACCTATGTTGACTTATAAAGAATATCACGTGCTCAGTCCAAATGTTAGGAGACTTTATGCACTGACCTTCCTAATCATCAATGTCAATTAATACTGTCATATCCTGCCGTGCATATTATCTGTTTGACAAGATGGGGATGTGCCACAGCAATTTGCTGAGACAAGCAATCCATTATACAGCATGCAGGGGTTTTATGTATAGTGAGAATGAGGGGTGACCTACTCAACAACGGTTTTATCAGCCTCTGTAGTCTAAGCCCGGAAGGCCTTTTCAATTAGAGACACATTCCACTTACAGAAACAAGCAAGGTGACTTTTCTCACCACATAATTCAAAGCTTGACAATGACCAGCAGCATAAAGGGTGGCCCTTGGGGGAAGCTGGCATGATGTGAAGGACAAATGTCTTACTTTTAGTCCACTGCCCACCCCCATGGAGAGCATCAGCATCAAGCTGTATGAAGTAACAGGGGACTCAGTCTATGTTGTAGACACAAAATCCCTAGTTTGAAATACGAAAATTGTACGATGTAAACTCATATATCAACATTGAACAATTACTTTTAACATGTGCTTCAAAGGAGTATCTCCCATTGTCCACACTGTAAGTTCTAAATAGCTCCTACACAGTTCTGAAAGATAAATGTCTGGCACAAATGATACCAATATTTGATACAGGAGGTCTGCAATGACCGACAGGCATGCAAAAAGAAGGCACTCTGTATACTTGCCAGATGCCAACCTAATTGACAACTGCACTTTGCTCTCATGCCTTTGCTTTTGCTAACAATAATCGCTGGGCATTGTGTCTGCCGCCTGAATAAACAGCTTGTTGTGCTGTCCCTGTTGCCAGCCCATAGTATCGATTGTGTGTGTGTGCATGTGTGTGTGAGTGTGTCTGTGTGAGGTGACTGTTGACAAGACAGCACGGTAATAACAAGTTCTGCATGGATGGATAGGACCACAACAAGTAAACCATTACCATTTCCAAGAACAACATTTGTGTTAGTGTTTTTTTTTTTTTAATATATGCACGCTCCCAAGCTCATTAGCAATTGGCTGGCTGCAAATAGCATGACGATATTCTATCGTCCATCAAAATGACTGGCTCATTTGCTGCAGAGACAGGTGATAATGAGTGTTAAATAAAGGTAGTAGGAAAGTGCAGCAAGGAAGGCTTATACGTCAGCCATTTCTTATCAAAGAGCCCTGTAGCCTTCTTACACAGCAGTACTTACCTGGAACCATACAATAACAGATATGCTAACACAGCCTGGCAACTTCTATAGACAAGCTCCTGTCCAGTTCACTAAAGTTAGGTATTGTTGAAATACAGCTGTGTACTGCCATTTTAGGAAATAGCTCTAAACATGCAGTAATTATGTAAATTACAATATTAGGAAAATTTTGAAATAGTTTTAGAGAAAATAAAAACTGCTTTAAATTGTCTTTTTGCCCTGTCTGCGTTAGTTAAATTATACAAGAGCTCCTTTGTACTGACCTGTACTTCAATCCCATAGCCCAGGTAGACTGTTACCACATAGGTGCAGTCCACCCCTGAAGGTTGCTGAGGAATCTGGATGTAGCCCTCGGGGTCAGTGAAATTCAGACTGCAGGGCCCTGCAGGAGGGAGAGGAGACACAAACAGAGCAGTGATCCTCCTGTCCCAGTACACTGATCCTTCTCTGACAGCCCATCTGTGTCTCTGTAGCCCTGCTTAAACCTCCCATTAACTTGCCAAGTTTTGGCCCTCTGAGATGGGGATCAAAGTGCCCACATGCTCCCCTGTGGCCCGTGGAGAGGACAGACAGGACTTATCAGGTGATGAAGGCAGCCTGGCCTGGGCACATTGGTTTTGCTACATGAGTGGCTCCACTATCCCCAGTGGGACAGGAATAAGGGGTGGTCAGCATGGACTGGGGGAAAACGCTTACATGGCACGATGGTCAGAGTGGCCAGCCCTCTTCAGCTTGAAGAGTCAGCCAAGTGTCCAGAGATGATCATTTATTTTGTAACTAAACAATTTTACTTCCGGCTGTGAATTCTATTTTTATCGGTTTTATTTTAACAATCTAGAACAGAGCTGTTTACTATATGAATCATCTTGCTAACTAAGTTAGAACATAAGGCCAGCAGGGTAAACTATTGTCCTGACCAGTTTCAATGGAGCTTTAGCTGGTATCGAGTGGACTTGTATATATTTATATTGTACAGTTTGTGTGATGTCTCCATTGCTTTTAGAATTCGTAATGACTCACACTTCGATTCATGTAAATCTAAGAGTTCTAGGAATCTAGAGGGCCATTTGTGTTTATAAATCTGTGGCTGATTGAATGGATGAACCTTCTGAACTGAACCTAAAAGTAATCATTTAAACACACAAATGTGTTTTTGATGTATTGGTTTGTTGACAACCATAGCCTGAAATATGTTGGGCAAAATGCTTGTTTAAGTGCACCGTGCACATCGCTCCGGCTCATCTTTCATCGAATGCTTACCTTGTGTATCATAGTGTAAAGCACATTGAATTGCCTTTGTAAATGAAATGTGCTACACAAATACATTTGATTTGGTTGTTCCTCTCAGAAGATTTTATCAAACAGTCAACCCTAACATTATAAATTACATTCATCAATAGAGCAACACTTTATTACTGAAGCATAGGGCAGCATTTCTAGATTGTTTCATTCAAAATTTAACTTAAATTTTTTGCACTAGTTCAGCAAACTGAGAAAATCAGCCAAACTGTCAGCTAGCTGACTATATTTACAGTAAGTGAGTAATTACCGTATTTGCATGTGTACAAGTTGATCTCGTGTATAAGTTAACCCCTGTCATTGGCGATAAAAAATTTGGATTAATAGTTTTGTCCATATTTTTATGGTTTAGGCCTAAACGGGAGTCTTGTTTCTAGACTCATTTAGGACTACGGCAGCTACCACTAATTTAAGAACTTCGTATAGGCCTAGGGATAAAAACTATTACATTGTTAACTCTCTTAATAATGAATACTAACACAGCATAAAGTCCCAAAACCCATAGCGCTCGAGCCGTTATATCGATCAGGTTGCGATTGCGGACAACAAAGTCTCAAATTTTGTCAACTTCACTTTCAGCGGACAGATTTAGCTCCAAAAAATTTGATGTTTAGGTCAATCCCGAGTATAAGTCGACCGCCCCAACTTTGAAGTTTATATTTTGATGAAAATTTCTAGTTTTTTTTCTTCCTCTTATACATGTGCAAAAACGGTAGATGAACATCTACTCGTGCCCTATGAAACCTGTATGTATTGAGTATCTCCTTTGTATCAATCCTGTGTGTATTATAAATGTTATCTATATGTATTGCGGTGTCTACTCTATATCAACCCTGTGTGTAATATATATGTTATCTGTATGTATTGCGGTGTCTCCTCTGTATCAACCCTGTGTATATTGCTCATTTTTATTCCAGCCAGCTCTTCAAACCATAATTTTTTTCTCAGCCACACTCGGAAGGATTATGGAAATAACTTTTTATATTTCATCCATCCCATCAGCGTTTCTTAGTGTGATATTACCCTCTGACAAAGGTAATTCTGAAAAAAAAAACTGTTTGGCCTCAGCAGCCATTTTGAAAACATTCCTATGATTGTGTTGAATAGGATATTGACGGGTGAACGTGAATTTGTTTTAACGTCACAAATTTTTTTGACGCAATTAACGCAGGCGTAAATCAGACGGCAACCAGCAAGCAATGGATAAACAAAATTGTATTTTTGAGTGGCTAGTTAAGCTTCAAACCTTGCCAAAGGTCTGTCAACAAGACCAAAGACCTTTACATTTCCCCATGTGACTCAGGTTGGACACAGTTACATTATGATTTTCTTAAGTGTGAGTGAGCTTTGATACTGAAGTAGTGGAACATTTAGCTGACCAATGTGCACACAAAAAAATCAACTAGGGCATGTGTTTGATGAGCAAACTTGAAACATGTTCACATTAAATTAAAAAAGAGTGTTAATGTTCATTAATGATTCATTCTTGTTGGTTTAACACGACGAAAATTCAGATGAACTAAATTAATTAATGTCAATCCAATGAGAATGGGGCCCTTCAAATCAATGACTCAGATATGGTTTGTTACTAACGACGCCCACCGGATACAGAGGAAGTCTGAGAAACAGGAATGGAACGTTTAATAGACTAACTAATATTAAATACTATACACAATAATTTGTCTAATAGTCCACAGTTGTATTAAATAGGTAGATCATCACTGATATCCCACAATGCCTTGCTGCAATAGCTCATGGTGTCGTTTAAGGGTCAGCCAACTTAACAACATTGCATTGACTGAACAAGCTCTTTTTAAGCTAACCTGACAAGGTACAGTGGCATGTGTTTTAAGCATCCAACACCTTCCATTCCTGTTGGATCAAACTAAGTGAATGTTGTTCATTTAAAAGGCACAAATCCAATTAATATTTTCCCTCTTGTACGTAAACAAATCCTATTCATTTGAAATCAACTATTATCAATGGAGAAAGATTGCAGTATGTTACCTGACGTTTGCATGGTAGTGATGGTGGTGGTAGTGATAGTGGTTGTGGTGGTTGTTTCCTCATCCTCTTCTACTGGGCCAGTTTGTTTGGTGAGCTGTCTGGACTTCTTCTCCGTAGCCCCTTTCTCCATGCTCACTGCTGTGGTCAGAGCTGGAGGTGGCAGAGTGCTTTCCAAGGACATACCATTCCAAGAACGAGGCAAAGAGGAACTGTGACCATTGACAGAAGGAACGGTAGTCAGCGACGCCTGTGTGGTCAGAGAGTCTGTGGTCACAGCAACCTTCTCTGTTCCCTTCCCCTTGGAAGGGCTCTTCTTCTGGGCCACAGAAATGGGCAGTCCCGGGGGTGTCGGGGCCTGAGTAGTCGTCAAAGGGGTGGTAGCTGCCATCGTAGCTTTGGTGGCAATGTCGGAGAAGGCGGGGGCATCCTCATGGGGCACCAGGCGAGTGGAGGGCTCCCTCTGCTCCAGGTCTGAGACTGATCCTGACATGGTGGGGTGCCCTGTTGCATCTCTTCCCTCATAGAAAAAGTGCTGATCCCCCTGGAAGTCTGGGGTGAGGAGGTGCTCATGAAGGAGGAGGCTCTTCAGGACAGGCTGGTGGTTAGGCACATGAATGGGTGAGGCCGTGGTGAAAGGTTGGGCCTCCACCTCTCTGTTCTGTGTGGGGATCCTTGTGAAGATGTCTGCGTCCATTCTCTTCTGACCCACTGCATTCTCATCTAGAGGGTTCAACTCTGCCGGGAAAATAAACAAATATAATGGTGACGAACGTAAAGATTTGGTGTCGTCATATACAGCAGTATCATCTAATGGTTATAAAATGATTCAAAAGAATAATTATTGTGCTATTAAACAAATGACTTGCTCTTTGTAATAAGATGAAAACACAATGCCTGCAAATAAAATGATATCCATAAATAATAATAATTGTGCCTCTCAAGTAAGGCTTTAAGCTTGTGTGTTTAGAAGAATGATAGAAGGCGGACATTGTGAAATTACAGCGTAAAACAATCTGCATTTTCAATGAAAACAAACAGCATCTGCCCCCTATGTGCAATTAAGATTGTGTCTATGATTGTTGTTACGACTAATATAGTCGCAGACCCAATGGGTGAGGGAATAGGAGGAGGAATCTCTACTTGGAGAATAACCACAAGAGTGGGCCATGAGAGCCGCTCATATGCTGTACCAATAATTACAATTAGAGGCATAAACAGGGGCAGTTCTATTCCGATCGTAAGGATCATAGATACAGATGCTATCTCTACCTGATGAAAAACGCATTGTCCACGTTTTTATACCACTTAGCAAGAGCAGCAGGAAGTAGCTGGAAGGCTTGTGGGAGAGCAGGGATGTGAACAGGATTGATTTGCTAGTCAGCCAAAAACAAGCTTAACCTCGCTTTCATGGATAAGTCAATAGGTGACGTCTGGCTTACGTATATATGTTTGTGCGCTGAGGGAACACTATGTTTAAAAAGAGCTGCTGAGTAAAGGGAACTACAAGAAACCACAAGTAGCTAACTCTGATCATTTCGATAACATTCAAGAACATAATCTGTTTACTTTGTTGAGTGTCTTTGTCAAAAAACCAACCAGGGAAATGCAGAGTGGAATGTAATATCCAATATCATATTCCTTCATCTTTTATGTATTTATCTCCATTACCATGTGGGAGAGAAATGCCTTTAAAGGTCCTGTGACAGATTAATAATGACAGTGTTCAGCAGCAGCTGCAGGAAGCAGCATGAGGGAGGGTTCATTATCAGAGACAAGCTCCCCAATCCCAGCCCGTGAGGGAGCAAAAGAACTGAGAAGAGTTGCATCAAGAAAATGGAAATATTCCACTGACTTTAGAGATAAAAGATTAAAATGGAGAAAAATAGATAGTGTAAAAGTAGGGCCTCCTGCTGAAGGATAGGATGACTTTCACCATGTAAAGGCCTTTTACATTTCCATCCCTCCATCACACTGTGTCTTTCTCTCTCTGAAAGACACGTACAAGCTGACTATGGAAGTATACACGGTCTGCTGCTAATAGATGGGTCACTGTTTTAAATAGACAGAGATAGGGAAAGAGGTAAAGCTTTCATCCCAATTGCAACTAAAGCCTCTACAGTTTTAATGGCAACAGCACATGTACCAACCATGCTATAGCATGTGACTACTGAACATGTCAGCATGTCAAATTAGCGTCTAAAACCGACTGGAGTAGAGAACACTTTAGATGATCTTTCTAATAGATTTGGCTTGCTGTGAATCCCCCTGCTAGTCACTGTTTAGAGCATCACGCTCTGCTAATCGATTCTACAAACCGACTTCTAGTTTTAGGAGAGACAGCAGGGAGTCAATAAAGATGTTTGTCATGTTGGCACACTGCGATGTGGACCGCCTCTTCCAAATGGACATGTTCACTGACAGGATTTCATCCTCCTGTCTTTCAGGAAGCTCTTTGGAGTGGTTATGTTCAGGGACCCAGGGGCATGGAATTACATGGGAGCATCAACAAACAGAGCAGCTATCACAGAGGCTAACGAGAGGTAAAAACCATGGTGCTAAGGAGCATAAATCAATACTGTTTAATAAGCTTGATGGTTTCACACGAGCAGTAGATGTTATTTGCCGACCCTTTATTCTGTGCCTAGTAAAATGTGTACACAAGAGTTTTATTTTTTGAAAGAGACGCATAAAATCCCCTGTCATTCAAATAATGACCACTGACTGTTCCCATGGCCCACTGTAGACACCTGAGTCTTTTCACTGTGACAAAGATGGCTGTACTTCAGTTCTGATGGCCTGCAGTACAGAGCTTTGTGGCATACATCCCAGAAACAGACCCCAGCAGCAACCACAGTGCTCTGGTCATATGGTCATGTGTAAACTTCATTCAGTTATACAGGAAGTAGTGTATAAATCCCTCTAAAGACACTCATGATTGACATCGGGTCATTTAGTTCCATAAAGAATAGTATGTTTTGTGAGAAACCTTTTATGTGACACATTTCTCTAGGATCATAATGGGTACAACATAAGGTATCAACCATTATATATAGAACATCACCATTGGTGGCTTCCTGAGAAAAAGAATCATGTCCAGATTTCTGCATGGCTCCACACACACACACACAGAGAGAGAGAGAGAGAGAGAATGATGCGCAGTGTGTTTTGACACCTTAATTAGCCGCTGCTCCGTGGGTGACAGTTTGTCTTAACAAGGCGGGCTAGCTGAGATCCCACTTCACATGGGTTGAGATAAAAGGATGTAGTTGACACAGACAGCAAATGAGTGAGATATCCTTTGGCATAGTCTCCTTTGAAGTCTTGGCACCACAAGAGGTGGCGTATTAAGCCAGAGATCTGAAAATAAGGCGGCCAAAGCTCTAGAGGGTTGGCTATTGGACCAATGTACCGGTGTAGTTGGTAGTTTACACATGCTCAAAGGTAAGTCAGTAACTGGATTTTGATCTGGTGTATTACAGCTTGAATGTCTTAATAAGCAGACATGAAAATTTAGGCCTACTATGCCATATTAGCTTTTGAAGCACAAACCTCAATATTGGGAAGGTACTGACCCACATCAATGCTCAAATGATGTGTTTGAAAGTCATAGTTCTGCATGGAGGAAAAATACAGATCGGCCTACAATCAATTCCTTTTGTTATTCTTTAAAAAGCCAAATCGGATCAAATTGTTGACACATTAAAATGTCAAGCTTAGTCACCCACAAATTGCTGGGCTGTTTTGACAGTATTGATCACAATGCTAGTTACTATTCCTGTCTATCTATCAACTATATATTTAATTTAACTTGCCCTGGAGCCAAATGTTCACAAGGGAAAACTCCTTTTGTCCTTATTGATTCCAAAAAGTCCAATACCAGAAAACACGCGTAGCTACACTCTAAACGAAAAGCAGCATCCCAATTAACTTGGAAAATCAAATGTGTCAAGGGACAGGCCGAGAATTAGGGCCATGACAGGTGGGGACAGCCAATGACTGGTCGCCGAGGCTGAAGGCTTTTATCGCACACTGGAAGAAAAGTTTGATTGCAGCATTCAAGAAGAAAAGTAAACAATTCTTTCTAACAAAGACTCTCACTGAGGCTGACGGAGAGCTGACACATTTTACCGACAGACCCAACACTAGCTATTAATCTTCCTTAGTGACAAACAATTCAAAAGACCTTTTGATGTTCTCAGATGGAAGAGAGGAGGGAAACATTTCCTTGTAGCCTTATTCTGTCACAACAAGAGAAGCCCAAGCTGCTTTTAAAAGTAAACTAAACACGTTTGACATGTCTGGCTAACCAGAGAGAATAAAAGATGCAAAGGGAGATCTTCATAGAGCAGTACTAGACGTCAAGCTGCCTTCACGCTCCTAGCCCGGCCACATCTAATAGCTGGGAGTGAATTGGAATGTTTAAAAAATACAACAAATGTTTCACAGCAAAGTTGTACAGCAGACAGCTTGAGGACAACCTGGGAATTGTCTGCAATCACAGCTCTCCCTCTATTGTCCAAGTAACAATGAGGCCGTTTCAAGTCCTTTTGGCAATTTCTGTTGCACCCACCCTATAAAGATACAAATACATATAAAATACCACATATTTCTCTATTCTACTCTCTCTCCTTCTCGCTCCCGTGAGTGTGTCGGTTGGCCCTTGACCATGCAGCCCTTCAGTCAGAATATCGATAGGAAAGATTGAGAGCAGGAGCCTAGCCGCAGGTTAAACCAGGTTTCTCATGCTTTAAATCAATAAAGGATCAATGGTGGAGAGAAGCCTTAGCTAGTGAGGACAGGCTGGAGACCTTAGCACTGGTAATTACAGCACAGCCCACTGAACCTGCTGGGATGTGTGGTTTATGGCTCATGTATGGTATTGATATTAGTGGTAGTGGCAACCTATGTTCTTTAACTTCCGACTGAATGAAGATGTGCCCTTCTTGGATGACAAGGAGACATTTTGGAGGTCTCTTCCACCTAACCTAGAAGATTGGTGTAGAATATATATATACATATATATATATATATATATATTATGTAGTATTATATTATGTATATTTATATGTAAATTCAGTATATATATATATATATATATATATGTATATATATATGTA
>JAVQIZ010160066.1:0-12500 GCA_036023535.2 Galaxias brevipinnis
TTGGTTGAATAAGTACAGTCATTGGCATCTCTGCACAGTATTAGTCTGTGCTAGTATTAGTACATACTGTATATCACACATTGAGGAAAGGAAAACTATATAATAGCACATATGGGTCAAGCTATACTGGAACACTACAAACCTACAACACACTTCTGCAAAAATATTGTTTGTAATATGGGACTCGCTCCATAGAACAGCATGAAGCAGGATTATCTTCTATGAATAATGCAAATGCACCTTTACCTAATGAATTTGGTCTCATTTGTTCTTGGTCTATTTATGGACAGGGCCCACTCTTTTCTTATAACTGTGTAACACACTTCAAATCTCAAGTGTTGGCTGAATGCTTTAGCCTGCGCGTGTGTTCCAGGCGGAGGAGAGGACACTGAAGAGGGTGAGGAGAAAGATACGCAACAAGCAGTCTGCCCAGGAGAGCCGCAAGAAGAAGAAGGTGTATGTGGACGGCCTGGAGAGCAGGTGAGGCTTTAGACATGAGGGTTGCTGACGCGCGCCATCGCTCCCTTGGCAGCCCCATCCACTTGGCCTGTTACGCTAACAGCTCGGCTGTTAAGCGGAGGCGCCCTGCTTGAACTCTAATGAAAAAATGGTGAAACAGATGTTGGTCCAAATTGGGGGAAAAAAATAAATAAATAGAAGATGTTGGCTGACTTCCTCGTAAGATACGTGTATCTAAGTGATGGCTTATGACACATTCCCTGTCCTCACACAGAGTTGCTGTGTGCACGGCCCACAACCAGGAACTGCAGAAGAAGGTTCAGCTGCTGCAGAAACAGAACATGTAAGCATCTGCCTATTCCACGTAATCCTTAATGCAGACTGTAGTCTGGTTGTAGACTCGTGACATAGATTGGCTGTGGAATGTCACTGGTTTAAAGGGTTGCGGAAAATGTCTTTCAAAAGAATTTTAGCGTTAAGCGTACAAATTCTGCTTTCATTCGCTATGTTTCTTTTTGGCCTTCAAACAACATTTTGTGTGTAAGATATACAGCCAAAAGCCAATCATGTCATGTGAGGTCCAAAAGTTGTGTGCGTGTGTGAAACCAGTTTCCTTGTCTGGCCCAGGTCTCTGATTGAACAGCTGAGGAAGCTGCAGTCCATGATGAAGCTGTCCACCATGAAGAACACCACCACCAGCACCTGTGTCATGGTGAGAGCCCCGGACAATGCTGGCCCGCCCGTCTCTTTCCAACTCCTCTTTCTAGGCAGATCGCTGTTCACATGAAGTGTTCCCACTGACCCATGGCTCTGCTCTCCTCCTCCCTCCAGGTGTTCCTGCTGTCGTTCTGCCTGATCGTCTTCCCCTCCGTCAACCCTTTTGGCAGCAGCCCAGCCCAGAAGGAGCTATACACCCCCTCCTCCAGTAAGTACCCCTTCACCCCCCCTCCTCAACCCACTCTGCAGTAGGATAACACAGACAGAGCCTTTGTTGTACTTTTCTTAAACCAGAATTTAGCGATAGGTAGTGTCAACCTCAGCTCACCACGCCCTTGGCTCTCCTTTCTAGTCATGTCCAGGACCCTGCGCTCTGTGCCCGTGGTGGAGAGCCCCAACGCCCTGCCGTACGTGGAGCCTGAGGAGGAACAGCTCCTCCTAGTGGAGGATGTGGAGGTGGAGAACGTCAAGGCCATCTTCACCGGAGGCAAGAACCACACGCCCGACTACGAGCGGGTGGAGCAGGCCGACTCGGAGAGCGGCGTGAGCAGCAACTCGTCGTCTGATTTCCCCGCGGCCGCCCAGGCAGCCGACATCAAAGCCGGGGTGGCCGGCGGAGCGGCGGGCCTGCAGGAGGGCACCAGGGACCCTGTGGCAGCCGCCGTGGCCTACGAGGTGCCGGGGCCCGCCGACAACTGGATCGACCGGAAACCCACGTCCGTCATATTACAGCAACACCGCTCCGATGAGATGTGAGCGGGCGGTGTGGAGGCCAAGCCAGGGAGTCGGGTTCCACGGCGATTGGAACCCAAAGAAGGAAGGGAAATAAGCTGATTACCCGCCCCCCCCCCCGTTTCTTTTTTAACCCTTGAAGTACTGCTGTGTTGTTGAGCACTCTGCTGCTCTCCTCGCCCCTTGTGGTCTATTCTAGAGATCGAAAGACTATTGAGATTTCCATGTTTAAATATTGTCCCCCTTTTTAATAAGGTGTAGTGGAGAGGGTGACATGTTGGTGACACATGCTTTGTGGGGGTCTGACTGTTACGTCTGTCTGTCACCTCTCTGGTCAGCCGCCCAACCCTTTCCTTTAACCGGTAAACTCAAATTGTTTGCAGCGTCCATCAAGTATATAGTTGGCTATATTCCCATGATGCTTGACCAGAGCTTATAAGCGCTCAACTGCTTTAGCCATTGCAGGACATTTGGCCATTTAGAAAGACTTGTCTAGTTTCATAGTATTTCCCTTGTAACAAGGGTATTCATACTGCTTTAACTCTCTTGCTATTATGTTGTTATTGAAATGTATGCCTGAAAGACTAAGAACTCTTAAATTTAGTGTCTCAACTGACCAGTCCAGATCTTATCTTACTTTGTCTCTAATCAACACATTGTATTATTAGCTTTGCCCAACTCTTTTATACACGTGTGCATACCGTGTGCAGTGTTCTTGAGACATTTGTTAAGTACATTTTACTGTTTCAAGTTAAGAATGCTGCTCAAAAATGTAATGACCTGTTCTGTCAGTGAGGCATTTTTCTTTGTTTATTGGTGTAAACTGTTTTATTTGTTCCCAGTTGTAAATGGAATCAAAAAAGAAATGAGATGTTAAAGTTGGACTGTCGATGTGGTTTAGTAAAAAAGCACTGATATCACAGTCCAAAATTGGAATGTAAATAGTCTAAAATAAATTGTCTTCTTGTGCATTTTAAGCTCTGTATGTATAATATTTGTCACTTAATGTCTATGATGAAAATAAAATAATGCGTCTTTTTTTATATATCATACTGTTTTCTGGCTTCAGTTATTGAACAACTCACTGATGCATCTTTTTGCATATAATGACGTTCTGTGTGGCTTTAGGTCATGACCAACACATTATCACTGCCTTACCCAACCTTTCACTGCACCTTCCCTTTAAGTGATTCCAAAACAACAACTGACATCCTATTACTAAACATGTAAGCTATCGGTAAGGTCACTCGGTGTTATAACAGCATGGATGCACACTGATAGTTCAATTGCGATGTACTAGCGAATGGATTGTAGCCAAGTGCTAAAGCCGTAAACAAGACAACTTCCCTCAGCCTGTTTGTTATCCCGAATATGCCTCCCCAGCCCGTGCAATGGGTGGTAAATTTGTCTGGTTTTCTATTCGCTCAAAATGATGGAACACGACGTAATCGCTGACTATATAAACGGGTGACTCACGAGGATGGGGTTTTACGATGAGTCATTCTATTATTCTGTTTTGTTATTTGGGGTAAAGGTCGCTTTTTTGTCACCGCCAGATGGCGTAATCGGACCAGTTTTAATCTCGCCATTCCTTGTATTTTTTACTTCAAATGGCCCAGTGGCAATGCAACCTTTTGAAATCAATCGTGTGCGATAGTATTTGGATTGAAAAACTGCGGGACTTGATATTTTATGATTTCTAGAATATGTAACTATTTGTCTTGCCAAAATTGCCCTGCAAACTGTAAGGAAGCTGCCAAATACAGGATGAAAGTATGATTTTTTGGGGTCTGTTGGTTTTGTTATTGTAAACTACAAAGTGTAAAGTTGGTATAGAGAAAATACATCGGCAGTCTCAATCTCTCAAAAACAAAGTGTTGCAGCACTGGAGTAGTGGCCCTCAAATATGTCCCCAGGCATGTAGGGCCTAGATTGAGATAATTATCACATGCAAACACTCACACACTTCACTTTGCTGAAAGAACAGGAGGCAGGTGGAACACGCGCCTATAAAACAGCCTATTATTCTGAGCCGATTGTCATGAGTAGTAAATCGCCACACGCCAAGCTAGGCTATTATGCGCTGCTTTTCTTTTCAATGCAAGACAGCGGCGTGTGCCGCAGTCAACCTGTTGGTCGATATTGTTCTCTGAATTCAACGTCTCTTGCAGCACAGGCCTATAGATTCGATTGTGGAGCCAGGATTAACTAGTACAACGGGAACCGTTGCGATAAAAATGTGTACTTTCAACTATTCGCCTATAAATAAATCTGGGCATGCAATTTTTTTATATGATAGCCATTGTTGAATGATCGTTGTGAATTGCATTATTTTGACAGCCATTGCATATTTGCCAACAATTTACAAAATGTGCGCTACAAGTATTTAATACAAAAACACAAAGGGATGTTCCCTATTGGTGGTTATCAGCCTGTCAATGAGGGCCAAGGCTATCACAATAACAAAATAGACGTAGCATACTGTTTTATTCAACAATACATACAACTTATTGTTGTGTCCATGACAGAATGTATAGTTTCTATCTATCTAATGTTGACAGCAAGGCACGGAGAGACCGCTAATCCTGCCCCCACGTGGGGTTAGTCAACAACCTCCAATGTAACAGCCAGGGACTTTTGCTTTCGTCACATCGGCTGCTGAGCAAATCATCAGAGGCATGAGGGGAAAACACCGCCCATTGCCGAGAACCTCCGCTGCTCGACTATAAATACGTAGCAGCTACACTCGAAACCCAGAATAACACGAGCTCACAGAGGACACACTACCTATTCGATTCACAAACCGATTATACTTGGATTACAATCATGACTCTTGAAGAGATCCGTGGGCAAGAGAGCGCCCTCAATACAACCGATAGGTAAATATCATCCACATTTATGTTTAATAATTGCGTATATTGATGTAGGCTAGAGAAATATAAAAGATTCATGATATTAACTTGTTTCTCAAATTATTTTTTTTAGAGTGCAAAGTGCAGGCACAGCATTGGAGGAATTACTGGTCGCTGCAAAGAAGCAGGACTACCTGACGGTTGGAGTCTACGAGTCTGCGCAAATTATGAATGTGTAAGTTTCGTAACAGATTTGATGATTAGCCAAGCTTGTATTGCATGCACAATTGATACTGATAATAATTTGATTTATTCAAGTAGAACAATCTCTAAATATGTATTTTTATTTTACATTTCACAGTGACCCAGACAGCGTGGCATTCTGTGTCTTGGCAACAGACGAGGAGTACGAGTGCGACATCGCCCTTCAAATTCACTTCACCCTTATCCAGGCTTTCTGCTTCGACAACTACATTAACGTGGTGCGCGTGAACGACATCGACCGTTTGGCTGATCTCGTGGGCACTGATGAGTCAGGCGAACCCAAGGACGTGCACTGCATTCTTGTCACGGTACGTTCTGAGCCACCCCAGTCACGAGTCAGCCAGTCAGCATTCCAATCGTGCTGCACTTTTTCTGTCTGCCTTTTTTTTTTTTCACTTGGTCTGCAGTTTCCAGCATGGCTGCTGCTGCTTTTTATTTTTTGATGGAATGAAATATTAATGTTTGTCCTCCTCCTTTCTCCCACTGCAGAGTCCCAGTGCTGAGCCGTGGAAAGACCCTGCTCTGGAGAAGCTGAGTCTGTTTTGTGAAGAGAGCCACAGTGTGCATGACTGGGTCCCCACCATCCCTCTCCCTGAGCGCTGAACACATTTCCCCATCAACATGCTTCACATGGTCGTGATGACGAAGATGATGAAGAAAGAGTAAACCATTCGAGCCTCCTTCGAGGTTTGAAGCCCTCCTCGTTGGAATATGAGGCGGTGGCAGTGGCTGTGGCCCTGCTCCCAGTGTGCCCTCTGGGTCAGCGGCTTGGTTCTGGATTACCCTGTGGAGGAGACTGAAGTCAGGGGCTCCAAAGTTGACTGGTGGACCACGCCGCTTTGAGGGCTTAAAAACATTCTTGATGGATAGTGCTGATGAGTTGGACTGGGCTCTGTAGGATGCAGAGATGGAATTGGATCCCAGGACTGCCCTGAGCTAAGGGCATAGGGTGAACTGAGGAGGTGGACAGAGCAAGAGACAGAGAGAGAGAGAGAGAGAAAGAGAGTGGGCAAGATGATTTGACATTTGTTAACAGCAATTGTGCGATCAAGAAGTTTGAAGAAGATGGTTGTCTGAAGATGAGCATTAACATTGGACTTGACTTTTCTTTGAATAGTATCTACTGACCAGCCATCAGGATGTACTTGGACTAAAAAGTGGAATTTTGAAACCTCAAAATCCTGATTCGTTGTTTTCTTTTACTTTGAAAGGATGTGAAACACTCATTCTTTTCATGGACTTAATATACTTTGAAAAATGCATATAAATGCATTGGAAAAATGTTTGATTGTTTACCTGTAAACATGCTTTTTGTTAATAAATCTTTTAAAATGACACACAGTCTCTGTTTTTATTTGATTCACTATGCAGGCAACAGTGTGCACTGTATTCACTGGAACTGACTTTAGAGAAGCTGGTGGTAGGAACCGTGCACAGTGTTATCTGATTGGACAGAGAGACAGGAAACAATGCAAAACGTCACCCAAGGCAGCAATCAGACCAGCAAGCCAGGGTGGGCAGAGAAGGAGGCAGAGTATAGGTGGGTGATTTAGAGAGGGATGATAGTGGGAGAGACCTAGCGGGGCGCTCGCAAAACAACAATGGCTCAGTCGTGGGCTCTTTCCAGGCACTGACCTTTTACCGCCCATGCACCAGCTGCCTTCTGCGACAGCTTGCACAACCGCTAGAGCCAGGGCCGAGGCTGTGGGGCTGGGGGAGGAGGGGAGGGGACCAGAAAACTGGGTGGGGACCTAAAACTTTGGCCTGGGAGAGCTCTCTTTTGTCTCCAGAGAAACCCCAGTGTCAATGAAGGCATTGTGGCTTTGTGCATCCAAGTGGAATTACATGATTTAACGGCTTACCACACAAATTGGCGCCACACTTATATACTAACTTATCTGTAGCTGTTGAGTAACTGTATTGCATTTCACAAATCATTTTAAAACTGTCACAAGCAGATGGCTCAGTGCACAGAAAGGGAAAAAAAGATTCAAGAGGAACAGTCTGATGGTTGGAAATGTTAACTAATTTCTGTGAACTATGCGCGCGTATTCCTTTGTGGGTCACTGAGATCGTGGGGGGGATCAGGGTTTTTCTGTATCTACATGAGGGGTTGTAGAAGTAATGGTGCTCTGAGCAGCATTGACAGTAAAGACACGGAACAAGACGACACACCTTACCCTGTCTCTGCAACACCTTGGTTTTTGTTCAACCACTGGCCAGAAACCACATAACACACACACATGCAAACACTCACACACGCACACACTCACACACACACATACACATCCACACACAATTTACAGTTCCTGTAATAGCCACTTTATCAGTTAGCTCGTTCTAAGAACGAGGGGAACAAGCTCAGCTCTTTCCATTGAACTACTGCAAAGACAGAATTGCAAAGGCTCTTGAAGTGGACTTCCCCATAACATTAATTACTGGACATGTGGGTGTGTGTGTCACTGAACTTCCACCCAACAGAATCATGAATTATTGAATTATTACTCAACAGAAGTAGCATTTTCAGACACAGTCCCCTGTGGGACATGGAACAAGTAATTTCAGATGTAAGAAAAGCCCGTTTCGGCACGTTTAAGTCATAGACAATATCCAGATTACGGAGATCGCACATGTGACAAAAAACCACCCCTTCACAATGACCACAAACTCTTCTCTAGTTACAGGACTAGCAAGAAGACTTTTTGCACACATATTGAATTTGCATCTCTCACTTGGATTTGCTTAAGAATAACACCGGTCGACTTAACACATTGCAGCAGTTAGAGACAGGGTATGATCAATTCATCAAGAGGATGGGAGGTCTGACAACGTCCTGTGTCCTTCCAGACAGGTCTACTTGTGTCCCGGCTGAATGTTGAACACATCCAACAGTGGCGGCGAATCAGCCGCTCAAACTCGACCCATTTCTGTGAAGAATGGAGCTACTATTGGCCGTGGCCTAGTTAAGACGTTCATCAACGCTTTTGTGCTAGACACATTTTAAAACGTCTATTTTTGAACGCTGCAGCCGAAGAAAGCGACTGCAATTGCATGCCAACTTGTGGCTGCACAATATATCATTGGCCCACTTACAGCGTGCAAATGGCTCTAATAGGAATTTCACTTTCATATGAAATTCTTCAAGGTTCTGCAAGCTCAAATCAGCCAGGTTGTTCAGCCTCTTTTATCCTATTTCATATGTCAGGGAGGCCACCTCAGAATCGGTTTTCAACGTCTAGAGAGTCCTAGTCCTCCCACATGACTCTGTTTCTTTGTTTGTTCTACGGTTTTGAGAAGCAGGCTGTTCTTTTTGTGTGTGCATGTCTACAGGTGCACGAGGGGGTCGGAACAGAGAGAAGATTAACAGAAGCTCTGGCTACGGCTGGAGAGCTTTGCTCCTGTTTTGGCATGGTTCCAAAACGTGCTCGCCGATGGCTGCCCCATGCCAAAAGCCTGCAGCTTCAGATACCCTCAGAGACACAATGGCACTTTGTCTGTGTCCCCGCTCAGAGCCAGAGATCCAGCGTCGTGAAAGAGATGAACAAAAAGGCTGTGGAAGGGAGACAGCAGTAGACAGATGATTTCTCAAATAGGTGGACAGTGATTCATTTATTTATTTTCGTCTGACAGTGTACCAGACAGATCGGGGTAAACAGCCCAGAGCGTTCCCCTCACTTAACTAGACTTTGTTCCTCCGTCCTGTCTGGCCGCCCAGCCTCAAGGCAATGGACTTTTTCCCATCGGACATATGAAAAAACAACAGACATCTTACTACATCGTAGCAGGATCCGGTCAATTTAGAATTTTTATCTGGGGTTCCAGTTTCTTCACACTGCGTATTCCACAAACTGTGGTGTTAACAGTAATCTTGTGCAGCGGGCTGTAAACATTAATAATGTATAATGAGCTTTGCCAGAGGAATCGTGTGAGCTTCCCAGTCAAACCTCCACTGCTCATTTACAGTAAACCCAGCTCGATGACCGAGCGAGCAGGCTGGCAGGCAGGCAGCATGCTGTTGGCTGATCCAGGGTCTGCGTATACCTATGAGCTCATCGCCTCAGCAGGCAAGAAGGCAGGCAGGCAGGCAGGCTGCGTGGAGGGATGGCTGGTGTTAGGTAACTCTAATCTATATACACGCCACTCCGTTGAGATGAGCTGAGCCTTGCTGCTGCTCAGTTTACAGGGATCTGCTCGGTGACTGCCAGAGTAGACTCTTTCACCTTGGAACGGTCCTGGGCTGTAGGTGAATGTAGTAGGAGAAAGAGAGGTTGAAACCACTAAAATAATCGTTATTTACTGCATGTTCCGTTTTGCCAAAGTGTTGTGCTGATTCAGCTACTACAGTCATCCGTCAGTGCAGGTTCAGTGGTCTGCCCACTCTAAGGCTGTCGCTAGCATGAGGTCGTTAGCGTGACTTTGGTAGCACACCTGGCCAAGGTAAACAGACAAGCAGGTATCCTAGCGATGGTGAGGTCACCACACCTGCGGCTCGTTGAGGAGGTGAGGTGGACAGCGGGCTCGGCAGCCTGTAATCACAGCCCTGGTAAAACAGCTGTGTGAGAGTGAGCCAAAGGGAGGGTGAGGCTCAGCTAAGGGCAGGGTGAGGGTGACCCAGGGCCCACCTGACCTGGGACAGGTTAGGTTTGCTCACACCGCCGGTCACAGGACAACAGGTCAGGGTAGGACGGCAGCAGCCATGTGGACAGTTTGAAGTGGCAGGATTAGGACGGCATGTTCAACTCACTCAACTGAATGTATCTGAACAAATGCTTCCATGTCGGTGCGGTCAAATTGAGGTCGACTGTCTATTGCTTTTTGTTTCTCTGCACACGTTGCCTTGGGATTGCATCAGGTTTTAATTTTCAATGGTAATGGAGAGAATAGCAGTGGATGATGTTTGTAATCTCAGAGCAGTATTCTTATTTGGCCAAATGGGATTACACAATGTCCTTGTTCTTCGTTCCCTTTAGCTCTCATGCAAGACCAATCTTAACACGCTTATTAAAAACCCCCTTTCTACATGTCAACAAAGCAACATGTCTACACCTCCAAGCCAATGTTCTAGATAAGTATGTCCCTCCTAACTTCCAGGCAAAATCAATTTAAAACCATAATGCAAAAGAACAACCGATACAGATCTGTTTGTACAGATACAAACGGACATGTTTCCTTGGTGTTGGTCTTATTACGTAAGCTGCAACTAGAGTAGAGTCAGCGTGATGGATGCCTTTAAATAGACCAATGAAGTCTCACTGCATACCCTCGTCAAACCCAGTGAACCAACCAGGCAGAGCAGTGCTAGGGTGTGTGTGTGACAGTGACACGGGGATGTCACTGGCTAGCTGGCTCTGAAGTAAATCAAACTTGTTATGACTGAAGGCTGCAAATATTTCTAAAATCATTTGGGTCAATAGAAACCCAGAAAGAGAAAACACGTTGAAGTTAAGTGCAATGATGCGTCTGTCTCTCAGTCTTTCTTTCACACAATGCCTCTCATATTTGCCAGGTTATCGTGGGGGCCAGTCTCGCCCTGCTAGCTGAAGTGATTGGCCAGATAAGGAGCGCCGTCTCTGGCCATAGCGGGGCCTGACACATAGCTGGCGTGGTTCTGCTTATCCCTACAGGAACACATGTCCTTAAACCATGCCAAGAATTCTCACTCCTCTCCGCTCATTTCCAGACAGGCTGGCAGGCAAGAAGGCCAAGCATGCACAACTAGGACACTCCATTTGGGCAGTATACGCAATGCACTTGTGCTGGAGCTATTGGTTAAATATACGCAAACACACACACACACACACACACACACACACACACACAAACACACACACACACACACACACACACACACACACACACAGCTGCAGGGGCGTTACAAACGGTTGGCTTATTTGCATATTCATATAATGGAGGATCCAGGGTCTGTCTGGGCATTCAGACAAGCCGACGTCCAACGGTACTTTGGATGAAGAGTGGAAGTAAACGACAAAGAAGGAGTGAGGGGGAGGAGACATTGTTCAGATGGTGCAAATACTATTGTTCTGACGGTAACGGCTGTGTCAGTCTGAAATGCTCTATTTGCGGTGTCAGCCTCGAAAGGCTGCGGCTGATACCTTGCCCTGGATAAAGTTACTCACTCCCGCAGTAAACACTCACCCACACACACCTAAACACACACACACACACACACACACACACAAAGACACACATACACAGGGGGAAAGTTAGTCTCTGCTCTGTGACAGGTTTAGGTACACCGGCATCAGCACTGATTGTATCACTGCGAGATAAGCAGGAGCCTCATTCAGTGCTCAGCCTCGGCTCTGGACCGGGTCACTGTTCTGGGCGTGCTGTCCCCGCTCTCTGTGCAGCTGTCAGCGGAGAGAGGCTCAGACACTGGGGCAATGTTTTCCCAGACGACCAGGCAGAGAGAGAGACAGAGAGAGAGAGAGAGAGAGAGAGAGAGAGAGAGAGAGAGAGAGAGAGAGTCCAAAACAGCCTGGCCAGCACGACTGGTACTCAGGAGACAACAGAGTAAACAGCATCAGCAATCTCTCTCACTCTCTCGCTCCTTTTCTTTATTCCTCCCTCAGGCACTCTCTCTATCTTCAGCCCACACACTCTCTCTCTCTCACACACTATTCTTAGAAAGTTAATGTGAAACCTGGAGTGGTCTGGGGCCCCGGGCTGCTGGGGTAAACAGAACGAAACGAAAAGAAATCTGGTGCTCCGGTGTTAGCGTGTCCCCGGATCACGCTGTTCGGCATTCTCACTGCTCGTGTTGTCCACGGAAAGATTTCCAGGAACTTTGGGAACCGGGCCAAGCCAGCCCTGACTCTGGTTTGGGTTCAGCTCTTTTGTGCATGAGGTGGGAAAATACCTCTGTTGCCGTCCAAGGCCTTGTTTGCTTGTGGTGGGCTGTGTGCGTCCATTAAATGGCCTCTGTAAGGTCAGGGGTATTAGGGGAACGATGATGCTATGGCTGCCCACACAGACACACATCACCTACTCATGGACAAACAGCTTTGCGGTGTGAATGCATGTGTTTTTTAGGACAGACGTCCCCTCAAGAACACACAAACACACACATAACCACAGATAAGTGTCTAAAGGATTGACCCCTAACAACATGTTCACGATGTGTTTTGAAGGGGCCGTGTGGTTTGTTGCCTGTGTACTTCCAGGCTGTGGTGGAAAGCACATGCCCCTTGACCCTCCAATCGCTTTGGTAACGCTGATAAATTCCCCTGGCCCCTGTGCGTGTTTGTTATCTTATCCAATGTCCTGTCAACTTCGGGAACAACTGGTGGACTAACACACCGCGATGACAGGACAAACACACTCACCCATGCGGACCGCGCGGCCAGAACAATGCAATGCCGTTCTCACTGCCACACACACACAGCGGGCTTCACGCTTAAGTGCCGCCGCAGAGAACAAAGTCAAGGTGGAGTCGATGAACTTTTGTTATGCACA
>JAVQIZ010160092.1:5000-13085 GCA_036023535.2 Galaxias brevipinnis
GTGGGTGTTTTAAGTGCTCACAAAAAGGTTAGTTGTTAATGTGCTATGTACCCCACAGCCTCAAGGAGATTTCTTAGAAGGGCACGGTGTTGGAATAATAAGGTTTTTTCCAATCGCTTACACACTTGTTTCAGACTTTGGCTCGCTGTGTCAAAACTCTAGACACAAGCCACATAACATACAAACTTGGAGCTAAACATCTCACTTATATGTAAAAATTAGACTCTACAAACAAAACCTATCAAATCTCTTTCTAAATGGTATTTAAAAAAAAAAATTATACACACATGCACCATCTGAATGAACCATTCAAAGCAGCAATAGCACTCTGATGTACAATACACTGCTGTCTTTGTATACCTTTTTAATTTCCTCACATCTTTCAGTGAAAGATTGTTCAAGTTTAGAACACACCCACTCACATTTCAATGAACACCGAAATAAGTTGGACTTTACGTATGGATGCTAACATGTAGCGACTCAGGTTAAGCTGGTCTCTCTGCCCTGCCTTCCTCATTGTCAGGCCATGATGTACAGCATGTGTCACAGGAAAGAAAACGCTTGTATTGTACCTTATTATTTGGTCTCTTTATGTTAATTACGGATTAGAATTTCCATAACACACAGTCCACCAAAGTGGCCCTAATGTTGTCGGATAGACAGTATGGCTCTGTCTATTGTCTATGTCCTCCTCCTACTCTCTGTCTTCCTCTTCCTCTACCTCTTCCTCTACCTCTTCCTCTACCTCTTCGTCTTGCTCTCACTGCCTCCGTGTGGGCAAAGTTCTCTCAAAAGAGGCGAGCATACCTGAGGTCAATTTGTGGCACTCAGGCTCAAATTGGTGTTCAATTACTGTGTAGGTGTTTTCATGTGTGCGGCTGGGTGTTGCTAATGGCAGGTATGTTTTGCACTAGAAGAAATTTCATTCTTGAACGAAGTGTCTAGTGTAAGAAAACGTGTGTAGTGTTTTGTAATGTGTGTTTTGCAGGACTGCAAACAAAATGCAAAGCTGATAAATGTGTTGGCCTACTTTTGTGTTTGTAGTGTTGCTGCCTTGGTTTAAGGTATGGTTACAGAAGATAAAGTTGTGATGCTTTTGTCTGAGCATTCACTTTTAGTGTGTAAGCAATCGGAAAATTATGTAATTAAATGTGGGTGGGTAATAAAAAGAAAAGTAATATCTCCCAATTTATTTATATATTCTCAACCAACTACACAGCTACAAACCTATTGTTACATAAATAGCTGTACGTCTTTATAATGTGACTGACGCAGTCATTTCATACTGATTACCACACTCTTGAATCAGCACATTACATAAGCGGTGAACATGATTGCGTTTTCATCGTTTTGGTTTTTTGAAGGGTTTGTTTATTAAACATTCATGCATGTCTGTTACGTTGCCCCTTCCCTTCTCTCTGTGGATGTGCTGGTATCTGGGGCTGTTTCAAAAGGCACATAAAGCCTTTCTTCTGCCTTCAAAGCTGTGGAATAGATTCAATGAACTCTTCAGTTCAAAGGGACTGAGGCAAAACCCATAGGGACTAATGTGTGTGTGTGTGTATATGTGTATATGTGCACGTACGTGTGCGTATATGTGTGGGTGTGCGTGTGTGAGTACAGTATATGTGTGTGTATGTACGGGTTTTGATCAGCAGGCTCCTCTTAACCCATTCCACGTCAGCCATTTCATCTTCTATAGTAGAAGGAGGGCGTGACAGAACATGCGAAATATATATAAATAAATATATATATATATATACTGTGAATATTTTATTCCAATTGCTATATAAATTATGTTTTTATTACCATATCTAACCTATAGTGTTTTAAATCATTGCAACATTAGAATAACTTTGATTCCAAATGAACTGGCCTCCCATCCAACAATTCCTTGCATGAGGCAGGAGATCATGGCTTTCTCTGCCAGAATCAGTCTGCATTAAGGCTTTTGTCATGTGCCTGCTGATTTAAGGAACGTCTGATTCAGCAGGATTTAACTAGTAAACTAGGATTATGTGGAAGAGGATGATGATGATGATGGTAAGGATGACATTATAATCACTATTACGACACTTGCTTGTAAGCCTTTAGGTGTAGTGCACCAACTGATGCAATTAGTGGCAGTCGACTATGTATCTTTTCGTTTTTTGTTCTGATGAGTTGACAGTTGACTGCTTATGCAACACAGATAAACAAACAGATACAAGCTATCTGGCCCATCAGCCAGTGGGATAGCCTATGTACCTAACACATTAAAATGTTGAGTTAGTGTGGTTTTCTTTTAGCTTTAGGCTATTGCTTTACAAGAAGAAAGTAGAGCAGCCTATGCAGCTAACACACAAAAAATATTGAATGTGTGTCGTTGGCTTTTTGTTTTTCGAGCACATAGTGTACGCTATCAATTGTTTTGCTTGTTCAGAAGTGAAATAGCCTGTCCCCTGTCTGTGTTGAGCAGAGCATGAATCGCTTCCAATTAGTCGTCATCAATCCACCCACTCTTCCTGAACCCGGTGTCACCTTGTTCTGCAGAGTGACTCAACGTCACGACAAAATGTCAATAACTAACCCCCCCCCCCTCCCCCTCGCCCAGCCTTAGAATGTCACATATTACCAATTCCGCGACACAAGCCGTGTTTTTCTAAATCTTTAAGATTTAATGGATTGGATGCTTCAATTGATTTAGTTAATCTAAATCTTATTATTGTGTTATTGACTAATGTTTGTGTGGAAATGATAGGTCTACTGGAAATGTTGTCAATGTCATCGTTTGTTAACCGCTGGCCTCTCTTCTCTCTCGTGTCTGACTTGCTAAACTCTATTGAGTGCATGGGGAAATCCCTCTTAATCAACCTTAATCCTATGGAGTTAACGACAGCTTTCTTGCCTGTTTGTTTGGAAGATTAAAGGGGACGTTTAATGTTTGTCTTAGTCATTGTCCAACCGTTTATGTTTTTCAACCTTAATCTGAACAGTTACGGTTATGACGTCGGAGGGCTATTTATAGACTAAAAATAAGCAGATGTCGTCGATGCCTGACTTTAGTCTATGGTAGGCTACTGACTGTCGTATTGACCAATCCCATGAACAGGCTATTCGGGTTGGCTTTCACTCGTTTTGTTCCACCCAGTTGTTTGTTTATCTCCTTTATCTGAATTTGGAGATTTCCCCCTGCATATTCTCTCTCTCTCTCTCTCTCTCTCTCTCTCTCTCTCTCTCTCTCTGTGCAATCTAATCTCCAGTGTGAATCACTGTTCTGTCTCTTCACTGTACTCTGGTCTATTAATAGCGAGATTAGAATCCTTCATCCAGCTAACCCGAACAACATCTTCAACTCGCCGTAGCTGAGTAGCTTCATTTGATCTTGGCTATTGTTCTCTCTCTCTCTCTCCCTCTTTCTCTCTCTCTCTCTTTCTCTCGCCATCGCTCTCTCTCTCTTTGTCTCTCACACTCTGTTTATATTGGTGTTCTTTTCTCTTCTTCTCATCTCATCTTATTATACCCGCTGATGGCTATCCACCCTCAGTAAAAGATGCGCGACTGTGAAGAAATCAGAGCATTGTATCAGATTTGTCCAAAAGCTAAACGAGGATTTCGGCCAAATAGTCAAAGATATCAGCATGAAGAAGACTTTATCTGGGCTCGAAATAACCTCAAAGCTTTCCCTAAGTCATTCCGAGGCCAGAGGCGGGAAACAAATAAGGGAGGGGATTAAGCGGAATCTTTACTGCAGTGTAGCTGTGTGGCTTCCCTTTGGGAGCTGGGATAGATGATTAACTGCAGTTTAGCTCTGCGGTCATATTCCCCTTTGGGGCAGCGCTCTGTTTGGCTCTAAAAGCAGTGCAGACATGCTCGTTTGTTTACCCTGGTTGCCAAGGTGACGTGTCGGTTATAATTTGGCGGTTGGAAATGTGATTGACAGCTGCTAAAGGATGAAAGAATCGCCTCAGGAGTAGAGCTCAGTAGGGGGTCTCCTCACCATCGCCCAAATATAGACCTTCTTTCCTTCCTTCCTTCCTCTAGAAGCACAGTTTTTATATTCAGTTGAAGAGAAATTGAATTAAATCTGTCTAATATAATTTTTCTTGTACATATTTTTATAAGCTACTACTCGTCCAAAATGACCAAAATGTGTTAAAATCTCACTGGTCTGCCAATCCTAACGTCAATAGTTTGAGATGTGCAATGATAAACACGCAATTAATTTGAAACAGCTGTAATGAAATATATTCGTCATATGGTGATTAAGAAGTGATAAAAGCTTTTTAATTAAAGATATTCACACAAAAAAAGGCTCGTCTTTCCAGCGCACAGCAGGATCCGTCTGAAAAGCAACTTGTAATTTTCTTGTTCAAAACTATAACCTCTTTATCAGTGTATATCGCAGCCACTTACTTGTGCTTTTAGAAAAGCATGAAGGCTTTTTCTGTTACTGGGCTTCTAATGACATATATCTAAAACTGGAGATCATCTGAATATTACAAGTAGAGCTCTTCCTGCCCTAACAATAGTGTATGCTGGATGCAACAAGTGTAGTGAGTAACATGAGAACATAAGAGAACACACACTGGTAGATGGTTTAGTGGGTGGAACTGCTATCTGGTGACCAGAGTCATGAGTTCAAGCTCACCTGGGAACACCACCACTAGTGTGCTCTTGAGCAAGGCACGTAACCCTAAATTGGCAAATAATCTCATTTGTAAATCGCTTTGGATAAAGGCGTCTGCTAAATTACCTAATGTAAAGTAAGAATATGAGAACACATACTGTATAACCCTTAATATGAGAACATGAAAACTCATAATATGAGAACACACACTGTAGAACCCATAACATGAGAGTATAGGAACCCATGGTAAGAGGGGAAATACTGGAGCATATAGGGGATGTTGAATGTGTGGTGGTCTTTTGAATGTGCAGTATAGTTTTCTCTGTTTCGTAGATTTAAGCTGCTGTTTCTGCAATTTGGACACATTTTGAATGGGGTAATTAAATCGATTTCTCCTAAAAGCCAGTCTCCTTGGCACCACTGTTAAACTGACATAAACATGTTTTATAATTTTTAAATTTTTTTTAAATTTAACCCTAGTGTGTTATTATCATCTGAATCCCTTTGATCCCCTGCAGATTGTGAATCCATCTTTTCACAGTGTTTAATAATTATAAATGTATGTTTGTACCTCTATCTATTTCGGTCCCTCAGTCACAAAACTAAAAAAAGCAGCAGCTGGGGTGAGGCCACAGCAGCATGGAGAGCAGCCTGACCAGAGCATGTGGGTCAGTGGCTCCTGCTGTCTGCCACCCAACAGTCAGTTCGCCCCGCTGAGCAGGATATAGACATATATAGACAGATATAGACATAGTAGAGAAGAAGAGACGGAGCACTGCCACCCAACAGTCAGTTCGCCCCGCTGAGCAGGAGCACCGGGGTGAGGGAATATATTTTTGCTTTAAAATAATAGTGGATACATAGCCAAACCATTCTTTTTTTCCATGGCAGTAGTATATTGACGTTATTGTTGTTTAAAATGCAAAAAATAAATACACCTTGTGGAGCCATAGAGAGAAACACCTGCTCTGTTCTTTCTGGATCTACGTAGGCATGCAGTACGTTTCCCTCGGGGGAAATGGAAGAGGGACTTCTCACTGTCAGATATAAATAGGAAAGACCAACAGCCTTTGTGGTGTGCTATTTTTTAATCTCTGACTTTTCTTTCTTTGCCCCCCTCCCCATGTGTTCTTGAAACCGTTGGATCAGCTTTTTTTTCTTTTATGTTATATATATATATTTTTTTTTACTCGAAAGCACTTCAGAGTAACAATCTGTACTCTTTTTATTTTTTTTTGTCGTCTCCATCTCAAAGCTGCTGCTCTTTCCCCCAGTACAGTAACGAGCTGCTGTGAGGGCTGACAGTGCAATCGGCTTATGGGGAAACTCATTCATACCATCAGTGAGCGAGCAGGGATAATGGAGTCAATTTGTAGCTGTTTATTGTGGGCAGTATAGATCCCATAGGCTCCAGGGAGACAACCTCTGTAGTTAGTATTGACGGTGGGGGTGGGTGGGGGGTTGGGGGGGGGAGGGGGTGCACTGTGGGAGGGCACATGGAAGCCTGAGAGTTTGGCTGGATCTGAGCTCCACTGTTGTGCTTTGTTTGTGTGTTTGTGGGTAGCCCAGAAAACAACAACGCATTCATAGATGGGTATGTGTGAGTGCATATGTATGAGTGCGCTTGTGTGTGTAACAAAGCTAATTTGTAAGTGCCCTGAATGTGTTTTGGAGGCAAATACACATTTCCTTTGTGTTTTGTGGGTGTCCATATGCTTGTGCATGCCAGTGTGTGTGTGTGTGTGTGTGTGTGTGTGCATGTGTTTTGTGAGTGCGTTTGCATGTGTGCATGTGCTTGTGTGTATGTGTTTTTTGTATGTGTGCACATATGCATCTTGTGCGTGTTTGAGCACGCGCATCTGCTTTGTGTGTGTGGGTATGTTTTATGTGGGTATGTTTTGTGTGTGTGTGTGTGTGTGTGTGTGTGTGTGTGTGTGTGTGAGTGTGTGTAAAGTCCAGTTATGAGAGAGGTGCTGACCTCAGAGGCCTGGTGGGAATAATGACGGTCCTACTGCGTCTTCTCTCCTCTGTCACATGACTCAGTTTGCTCATGTTTCCCATCGTAGAGAAATGACAGAGAGTGAGAGAGAGAGGAACAGAGAGAGAGAGGAACAGAGAGAGAGAGAGAGGGAGAGAGACATGATTATTATGACTGCACTCTAAGGTAATGCTCTATTTCTCATCCTGTTCTCCACGTGTACACCTGTTTTTCCACTGCGTATCAGAATTCCTTAAACAGAGAACATGCTGGAGCAGAAAGCTGAGGAGACTGACACGCTGCTCTGCCTTTTATTCCTTAAAGCGCTCTATGGTTAAATCAGAGGATCCGGATCAGTGCCACTTCATTTGAAATCCGATTTGGACATTTTTAGCTCGACGTTTTCATTGACAATCTCATCCATGCAGAGAGGTAGAAAAAGATTGACAGTTAAGGTTTTACGATGACGATGATTTTAACATTTGAGGCGAGGCGACTGAGAACTTACTTTGCTCTCATGTTGTTGTTCCGAGTTATGTAATGTTGAAAGCCTGTTTCCCCACAGCCACACTGATCCTTACCGTGGCCTAGATGACCTGGAACTTTAGGTTCAGTTCGGTATGGATCAGCAGTAAAGGCCATCGTTGGGAACGTCAACAGCTTTGTGGATAGGGATATATAATAGGGGAACAAAACACATATGTAGGGAGAATCAACTTCACACGTCTAAACCCCCCTGCCCATTTGGTTGTTGAGGAGGGTGTAAGATGCTCTCCAGACCAGAGAGACGGGACAGTAATCTTGATCAGATAACAAGGCCTGGTTTTGGGTTTCCTGCATGAGAACAAGGTTATACATCTTTAGATAACACCTTTTGGGTCTGGTCAGAGGACCCCCTGGAATGCCAGGAAATGAGGGGGGGAAGCCCTGTCCCTCGTTCAGTGGAGATTTAGCTCTGTCCTAAAAACCAAATCTGAATTTTCCAAGGACTAAGAGATTGGTTGTTTAACGGAATAACTAAACAAATTAATCGAACAAGGAGAATTGAAGTACAATATTATGTTTGTAATTACATGAGTTTATTGAATGTATAATTAAGTTTTGTTTTAGAAGATGACTCTTCTTTTCCAGCTAGTATACATACTGTTTGGTACTAAAACACTCGTAACAAGGAGACATAGACTTTGCATAACCTTGTGGAACATTTACAAGTTTGATAATAGAAATACATGGATTTAGTCAAAGCTCTATAAATTCCATGTGGTCACACCTATCTGCCTGCCCCCAAATATGTGTCAAGGAATTATTAATTAAAATAAAGCTAATACAAAGATCAGACCCGGTTTCCCATTTAGCCCTGCAATAAGCTAAAGTCCTTGGGTGGTGCCCCCTTAATTATTTGATTTGACTCTTTCAATCAAATTGATCGATTATGATATACATTTATGAATTTATTAATAATCTATAAATATTGATATAGCGTTTATTAAATACCTTT
>JAVQIZ010160096.1:0-17038 GCA_036023535.2 Galaxias brevipinnis
AACAATGACTCTCATTATTACCTATTTCCACACCCGCCGAGCTGTCAGTGAAGAGGGTACAAGCACACACACAGAGAGAAACAAACCGAAATTCATAGCCAGCACACGCACACGCACACACACACACTTACACACACACACACACACACACACACACACACACACACACACACCAAGGAGCAGTAGCCAGGAAATTGCAGTCAATCAGACCGGAGCCCAGGCGTCAGTCTTGATGAGGCTGGGACTGTTACATGACTCCTGGTTCTCCGCATTGACTTGGCCTATCATGCTGTCAAGGTCTTCCTGAAGCAAATCAAAGGTCGCTAAAGCCTCAGTTTGGGAGGTGAGGGCCGAAGGGCTGCCCTACCGTACCATTCATTAAGGTGTATGACCTGTGCTCCATCATGCCTCCTAAAAATATTGCTTTTGAATGACTTGGTTGGAACAGGACCGTTTCAGACAGTGTACACTGAGGCACTGGGTGCATACAGATGTGCTTTACTTTGACATTCATAGCCCTAGAGCAAGGGAAGGGGGTATGTCCAGAGTCAATATTCTGCTGTGACTTTCACTAGCCTCACACAAGGCAAGACATCTCTCTTGCATTACGCTGTTCAGGTTGTTGATTGCAGCTTCGGGAATGTTGGCCCCCACTCCTCTTTCATGGCTGTGCGCAGCTGGTGGATATTATTCTCCTCATCATAATGAAAACCTGTGTGATGATCAGGCTCTAAAATCGCCATGTCGATATCACATCGGTTTGAAACGGATTAAATGCAAATGTGCGTTCAAAATCATTCAAAAATGTATCAACTTTCTCATCCTATTCTATCATATGCTTCAATTCAAGAGAAATGGGAGCAGATGCGAAAAAAAGTGACATCAAATATTTGGCTCAGTGTGCTTGTGCTGACTAATCACCTATCTCGGGGGTAGGGAATATCCCTTAGGGACCATGTCCAAGGTCATGCCATATCTTCATCTGATCGTTTTCTTTTACCCCTATCCCTGCTAAGCATAATTACAATTTCCGTCAACACTCGACCGCACTGTACTGCACATCAGCGCTACAGAAGGGTACAAGAGTGACTAGTTGTCTTATCACTTCAGGGCTCCACTTCAAACAGAAGAAGAATTACATCCTTGATTAATTGCATCAATTACAGGCGTGGAGAGATTGATGGGGCCTTCTGTAGAATTTACTTTTGCTGTTGAACGCAGCAAAGATTCACAAGGGAGGCAGGGAATGGGATCAGAGGGGCCATCCAGACGCTGGGGGCCGTCTTATTGAAGCAGCTCCTTAGTATTCCTGCCGCACGCAGGATGAGGAGGCAGTGTGTGCGCCCACCCCACAGGGCAGTAGGCACCTCTAAAGAGCTCTGCCACGGGGCTGCTCTCTGAAATCTGGGCTAAATCTCCTAGCCTCCCATCAGGTCAGCTGCAGACTGGGAGCTGGGCCGGACACTGTGAAGGAGAGGCTTTTGAAGTCCAGCTTTTGCTTTGAAAAGGGGGGGGGGGGGGGGATAATCTCTAAGATGCTAATTTCGCTGACTATAGGGCAAGGTGGAATAGATAAACATTCGATAAGGTTGGTCTTTGTTTGTCCTCTACTTGACCAACACCACTCTGACCGGGACTTTTAGGAGATTTCACTCGTTCTCTTTTCTTACATTGTATATCCTCACAATTGATCATTTTACCTTTCGCAGTTACAAGGTGTAATTTCTTATTATTTTAATAACATTAATAGGTTGGCAATTGTGTTATCTTCTGTTTATTTTTTCTATTGGTAATTATGCGTCCTTATAACACTGCCTGCCAAATTAACTGTCTCCATTTGCCTCCATTTATAGAGTTTGGCATTGAGCAGAATTTGCATGAATATAGTCTTTGTTTGATAAGAGTTCATGTACACCCACTCCATCACGGGAAAAGTATACAAGCCTATTGCTTAGCAGCCTTGCTCATAATTGAATGGCCGACCCACAACCAACATCACACAGAGAAAATGAGAATCTAATAAGCAGTGCAGTGGTGAATTATGCAGTGACAGAGAGAACGGCTATCTGGGTGGCTCAGGCTTGGCTGGCAGAGGAACGTGTTTGATTGCCGTGCTCTTTTGATGGCTCTGTCCATCACTCTCCAGCTGGACTCACTTCCCTTAATAATCAGACGGTGAGCAGCAGTCAGAGGAGAGCTCCTGAATCACACAGGATTGAGGGGCCCGATGGATGTAGGTGGTTCTTTTTTTTTGCAGAGAAAGTGTGTGTGTGTGTGTGTGTGTGTGTGTGTGCATGTGTGTGTGTGTGTGTGTGTGTGTGTGTGTTTGTATTTGTGGGTGTGTCTGTGTTTGAGGATTGGGGAGAGTGGATGTGTGCCTGCCAGTATCTCTAAGTCACGTGGAGTTAGTTACAAGTAACTCGAGGTGTAAAGAGGACTAAATATGGAAATATGGTAAATGTTCACTTCAAACGAATTCCCCCCCCCAAAAAAAATTGAATCAAGCACAAGCTAAGTAGCCAAAAAGCCAGCAACAAAATACCATACAAATGTACTACAAAACAAACGGGGGAAAAGGCACAATGTAGAACAATGTAGACAGTAGAGGCTCAAAACCCCCCACAAAAAACAAGGATCAACCCAAAACACAAAACCAAACCCCAGTGAGTAAACATATTGTGTGCTTGTGCTTGTGTGAGGGTTGTTTAAGGGGTTCCTTTTTTCCAAAAATCTTTTTAACCCATTTCCACTCATTTCTACTAACTTACACAGTTTATACTATTTCAAATATTTCATGCTGCGAAGGGACTCTAAATAAAGGATAGTAAAGTACAGGCAGAGGAGGAAAGGTCTGGCGCTCAATTCTCTCAATACTTGCTACCAAATGACTGGGGGGAAAAGCAGGCCTAGCGCAATCCGAGCAGGAGTACTCTTCGATAAAACAATTTAATAGACTACAACAATTGATTTCAAATTGACGTTGCAGCAGTTACTGCTTCTAATTGATGTACATTCATATTCTACACACATTTTAACAAGCAACTTCTCAGCCAAGACTCCTATTGAAAAATATAAAGCCCTGCCTATATTTCAGAAGCAGTTATTTGGCCTTAGTTGCTCTGATGGGATTCCAACAGCTATATCTCATCTGGGACATTGACCTGAGGGGTCATGGCAAACCATTTGAGCAAGACACTATTGCTATGAGAAAAAGATTCAGAAAGAAATTCCAACCTCCCATCTCAAATAAAGAGCTGCGTAGACTCTGAGAGAAATACCACTTACAGGAAATGAGGTATGGCTGTATCAGATAGTATTTCAGTCAACAAGAAATGAAAGGATCCCAGCTGACTTCCCATTGGTTGAACCACATACTTTAATATTGTTGTTTTTAGTTTTTACTTGGATATAAATTAGTTTTTACTTGGATATCAATTAGAACAAATCGTTATTGGCAGTTGTTCCAGATTGTACTTTCTTAGTTTGCATTATTTTATGATAATGTATACCTTTATTGGCTATAGATCAGTCAATTTTCAAAGTAGGTATTTCAGAGAAGGTTACCCTTTGGTAACTTTTAAGGTAATTGAGGAGATATCAAACCTATTTTCTAATTCAGACTATTATTCAGACACAAAAATATATATGCTCACACTCAAAGAAAATGTTAAAAATCTCTAACAAATTATACCTGGTCCTGATGAGTGCCCTATTTAGAGTGTATCTTTGAACATCATATACCTTTGATGACTATCCTATTCCATATTACTTTTTCTTTCTCACATCTCAATTCTGCCCCTCTAGCCCTACAGTAATCATATGTCCTGAAATGATAACCTGCCGCTCCATTTCGCTACCTTACTTTTATAACAGTTCTTTCTCATCTACAGTTAATTTGTGGCCAGCCAGGTCTACGCCGATAGTAAAAGATTTGAAGCATAGTAGTCAGTAGAGCAGGTCATTCTGACACGCAAATTTTGAACATCCTTTTCGAAAGAACCATGTGGTATCTCTCCGGCATCTGTCCACCTTCATTTGAAGGAGCTTTACCTTTCTATAGCCTTGGGAGTCATTAGTGGTTACGGTGTCAGGAAATTGGGAGCTCCTGTGATTGCTGTCATTATTCTCGTCAGCTTTCCCATCCTAGCTAGGATGTGTGTGCATGTGGGTGTGGATGGGAGTGTCTTTCTATTGAGTTACATGTGGAATATGTCTCCCTCTCAACATCCATAGCTGCTTCTCCCCCCTTGTAACAGGAGGCGAGACGCCTACGGTTCCATAATAGATTGTAACACCATATTCATTTCTTATAGGACAGTCTCAAAGTGAGTCAGGATGAGTTCCACACAAAGTTGATAAGCTGTCTAACATTTTGGGGTAATCTGTCATGCCATTCCGTTTTTCCTACAGCATTAGCCATGGGTTTCATTTCTTATACTGAGTGTAGTCCATTATTCGGACTGTCATGTTTCATGATGTGAGAGATGGGGTGACAGTCCGTATTCCTGGAAGCAGTGGGTTGTGCAACAGTATAAATCTTGAAATTCTATTTATTACAATCTACTGCCCCCTTGTGCTTTGTCAGGCCTGTCCTAATAACGTAGATTTACTGATGTGTTCTTTTACAATGTTATTTAAAAAGGAGGAGAATATTTGTAGCTATCTACATGAATATTTCATAAAAAGTGGTGGCTGCTAAGTTCATATTAAAAGATACACCACAGTTCATGTTTGGATAGTTTCATGCCATTACACAGCTGCAAAGCTTAAACAAGTGTTTACTAAACAGCTGCAAAATGGTCTTGAAGAGATGTAAATGTACAATTTGTAATGCAAACACACACAGTTGACTTACGATCTAGGCACTGCCACTTACTTTTCATCATATATTTAATAAATCCACAAACTGTGCTCTAATTGCTTTGTTTGCTTCTAGTGCTGTAAGCAGAAGCTTATTGTAATGACTATGGTAATTATACCAAGTGGTCATTAAAGCTAAAGCCACAGAGAAGCAGTTACTGAAACTGAATTCTAAAGGTTCTAAAGTAGTTTAATTTGAAGGAGACAGGTATCATATTTGCAGTTACTTAGTGTCTTGGTGAAGTTGTCAGTTCACATTGGAGACTGGTTTCTCATAAGGTCCGTCAAAGTCTTGTATTTCTGATTGAGCAGAATCTCTCACTTTACACATCTAGCCACTGTGTATGTACAATATTTTGTGTGTGTGTCTTTGTTTGCATGTGCGTGCGTGCGTGCATGTCTGTGTGTGTGCATTTACCTGTGTCAGAAGATTTGTTTATATGCGCAAGAACATTTGAATATCCATGTTAACCTTCGGAGTGCAGAAAAATGAGAAGGGGAGACTGGGGGCAATAGTAACTATTTTTGGTTTTGAAGTCATTACTCAAAACCCCATGTGAAGGGGCGATTGTAACAGCATGTGGGGGCAATTGTAACAACACACATAATACCTTCTAAAAATACCAAGGACCAAAATTAACTCCGAAGAATATAGGTATAGTTAAAACAATTTAATATATATTGAACAATTACAGTTTGATTAAAATAGTATATAATTATAGAAATATTAAATCTATTTTTAATTAATAAGCAACAGAAATCGCAGCACACAAAAAAGTCAGTGTAGCTTACAACAAAGAAGTGTCACAAATCATTTGACCAAAAACATCTCATTTTATAATTTATAGAATTGCCAAAACTCCCAACCTGTTAAATATATCTCTATTATAATAATTATTTTAATTGAGGTATGCAGGGCACATCGCAGTTGCTTCCACAGATGTGGCTCAAATTGTATGTGGACCCATCTGTTTAAAATGCTTTACCACTGGACTATGCCACAGAATAGAAAATGTAATGGCACGAAACACTGTTTTCTGAAAGGATTAGCCAAAACAATATCCATTTTGATGGTGTTGGGGTCAATTGTAACACAGAATTACATTTACCCCCAACCGTACCACCCATGACAATCTACCCTGCTAGCTAGAAACAATCCTAGCTATTATTTGATAAAGAGATCAAAATGTTAGACTGCAGAATGGTCATCAAAACTAGACTGTTTTAATGCATATACATTGAAGGTATGAGGAAAATACTGCAGATGAAAAAAAAAAACACTTTCACACCTCAAAAGGAAATTTCTCAAAAAAAAATACTTTGACAAGTTTGATTCATCCATTTGTCTTTTGGCAGGCAGATAGGGATCATCACAGAACATTCAATAAGTTCCATGGTTCTGTTTCCTTTCTGATTGGTGCAACTTGAGATGTTACAATTGCCCCTTGTTACAATTCCCCCCGGTCTCCCCACTTGGTTGTCATGTAAAAATACAGACTAACTACAGTTTTAAACAGTCCACGCCTTTTGTCGTGAACCCTCAAAGTATACAGTGCGCGTTCCAACGAGGAGATGAAGACCACTAAGTCGATTTTATTCTGCCTCAATATCTACTATTTTTCGGCAACAGCGTGGGACCTTACTCTACTTCACACAAATGATGTCCATGCAAGGGTTGAAGAGACAAGTAGGGATTCGGGAAAATGCACTAAAGGCGTGTGTTTTGCTGGTGTAGCAAGAAGATCTTCGAAAATAAAAGAGATCCGGAGTCAAGAGAAAAATGTGATGTTGTTGGATGCTGGTGATCAGTTTCAGGGCACTGTATGGTTTAATTTCTATAAGGGTGCTGAAGCAGCGCATTTTATGAATAAGCTCGGATACGATGCAATGGTAAGCAAACCAACCAACAATCAGTACATTTTGAGTTCACACAAGTTTAACTATAATACAATCAATACACTTGCCTTTGCCGAATATTCTTCTGTTGGTTGTAAAGTGTCCTCCTAGCAATAATTTCCATTGTTGTAGCACCGTGACTACTGTAAAAAAAATATATATATTGTTATTGTCGAATAATACTTTTACTTAGTGTATTTAACATATACTTTAAACAAACAAAATAAACAAAACAAAACGGCTAGATGGCCTAGTGGGATTGGTTCCTTAAATTGGAGGCACATCACTTTATGTTTACAATTTCTATTTTCTATGATGATTTTTTCATTAATTCGGTTTGTGTTCATTCATTTTCTATTGGATGGTATTTTCAATGGGACATGTGATGATAGGTGATGATTGTACAGTACACGACAGACGTGACTGAAGGTATTATATTCCCTGTGAAATCTTTGCATGGGGAAATACTATGCTGAGTATACCCCAAATGTAATACCCTTATCTTAAATAAAATACCCTTTTTATATTTTAATGTTCAATAACATATAAACACTTCTGGAGTCTCAGAATTTATGTTGATGCTGAGATTCTTTTTCAGGCTTTGGGAAATCATGAGTTTGACAATGGAATCGAAGGACTTATTAAACCATTCTTACAGGAAGTTAATTGTAGTGTTCTTAGTGCCAACATCAAGCCAGACAACAACTTAGCCCCTCATATAAGTGGCCTCTATGCACCATTCACTATATTTAATGTAAGTTCAGAAACGGTGGGTGTGGTTGGATACACATCAAAGGAAACACCTGCTCTGTCACAACCAGGTATATAAAATTTCTCTCTGTTTCAGTCTCTCTTTATCACTCTTTCTCTGCAATGCAAAGCAATGAAGCTCTATTGGATCGTAATTACAAAGTCAATATGAACATATATTAACAGTCAGAATAACAATGTTAAGAATTGTTAAAATTAAATAAAAGAACACCTGTGATGTAAAGTCAGGCTTATGTCTCATGTCTCTCCTTATCCCTCTCTCTCTTTTTATTTTACCTTTGTTTGGCTTTTTCTCCATATGTACTGCCTGTATTGCTTTTGTTTTTGAATATTTGTTCTTGCAAAGTAAAGAACACAACCCGCATTTGTTCTCTGCAGGCCCAAACTTAAGTTTTGAGGATGAGGTGAGTGCGTTGCAACACCAGGTTGAGAAGTTGCTAACTATAGGTGTCAATAAAATTATTGCATTGGGCCACTCCGGCTTTGCAGTTGACCAAGAAATCGCCAGGAGGGTCAGAGGTGTGGATGTGGTCATTGGCGGGCACACTAACACATTTCTTTACTCAGGTGAGACTAAGTCTTTCTGTACATTTTTGTATTACTTGATATTGTAAAAGTGGGGCCTTTTAACATTTAAGATTATGTTTTAACTATATTTTGTGTTTATATAACAGATTGTTTTACACAAGCTTACAGTCCAAAATGTTTAAAGGGGAATGATCTTTATAAATATCTTTAGGCTGCCTTGTGTCTGAACAAACATTATGCAGTATAACCAATCTTTATTCATAGACCACTTACGGGATTCAGCAGTGGTCTGTTAGGGAATCGTACTCAGTGAAATTGACTTCCAAACCACAGGAAGCATAACAACATGTTGTTCGTTTTTTCAAAATTGTCATTTCGTTATTCCTGTAATTCTAACCTTTTCCCTCTATCTTTCTTGATGGCTTGTTAGCGGTGCTTATGTATGGTTGATTCTTTGCTTTTGCGGAAATAACTCGGAGAGAGTGGTTTCATGAAGGAGCTTTAAGGTTTTATGCAACCGAGAAAAAAAGCTTGAGACGTGTAATTAGAGCTCAAGGCTTACAGTACAGAGTAAAAAAGAGAAGAAAAAAAACGTTCTTAAGCAGTTGGATAAAGGCGTAAGTGCCCGGATGTTTTTAGAGTGACTACTTCAGGAAATGCGAGAACTAAATTACTTTTTTTACAGGAGAGCCCCCTTCCTCAGAAGTCCCAGAGGGACCATATCCTTTCATTGTTGAGTCGGATGATGGGCGGAATGTCCCAGTTGTTCAAGCCTATGCCTTTGGAAAATACTTGGGTTACCTGAAGGTGACTTTTGATGAAGCTGGCACCGTGCTGAAGTCCACAGGCAACCCCATTTTGCTGGACAGCACTGTACCGCAGGGTGAGCATGAGCAGATAAGAAAGCCATGAGCAAAGCTGTAGCTGCTGATAAACAAGAAGACTACTGATGTGTGCCTCCTTAGCAGTAAACACTACTTCATCCTTATTCAAGTGCTTGGTGTTATGACAAGTGTTGCGTGTTGTTGACCTGTAAAGACTCTTGCCCATGATATGTTATACATTTCTCCTAAATATGATGCAATACGATGAAGACTGTTTTAGTAGCAACCACTTTGCCTTTACTGTATGAGATTCTAACACTGAGTCATGTGTCTTTGTTGATCTTTCCCTGTAGGGGAGTTTATATATTCAATAAACATGCCGTTTAGTAGATGGAACTTTAACGATAACATTTAGATAACATAATGAAATCTGAGTTTTGTCACATGATTTTAGTCTTCTTATTAAACGCCATTGAATTGTAACAAAGTGGTAATGTAGCTGAGAGTTTTGGATATAAATTCAGAATTTCTGTCAAAAAGAAAACATCAACAAAAAAACTTATCTGACATAGAAATATATTTTAAAAACTTACAAAATGTCGGTTGGTAATTTGGGGTTTCTGATGATATATTACTTTGACCAAACCTGAATTTGTGTTTTAGATCCCAGTATCCTGAAAGAAGTAGAAGATTGGAAGAGCAAGCTTGCGAACTACTCCAGCCAGTATGTGGGGCACACTTTGGTTTACCTCAACGGATCATTTCAAGAGTGTAGATTTCGCGAGTGCAACCTAGGGAACCTAATTTGTGATGCTATGGTGAGAGTTGTACATGTTGTTTAGTTTGTGGTATCTATGGAAGATGGATATATCAACATGATACCGTACATTTGCCATGGATTTTGTCTTCTGTAGGTGCACCAGAACATAAAATACGCTGATGAGCTCCAGTGGAACCATGTTAGCTCTTGCATCCTAAATGGTGGAGCCATCCGATCTTCTATAGACGAGCACAGTCGAGACGGTGTGTGTGTAAAATGAGAAATTAGAGCAATACATAGCATATGGAGAGCCAGATGAGAGACATATGTTAACAGAATGTGAATGTTTTAACGTATGCATATCTGCCTAGGTTCGATAACCATGGAGGACCTCATTGCTGTCTTGCCATTTGGAGGCACTTTCGACCTGGTGCAGTTGAAGGGATCCACATTGAGAAAGGTTTTTGAGCACTCAGTCAGAAGATATGGAGGCAGCACAGGAGAATTCCTTCAAGTGTCTGGTAACAGACTTTTCCTATTGCAATTATTGTATTAATTTCCATGAAGTTGAGAGAACATTTTATATTCATAGATAGCTTAAACTTCACATTTGTTTCTGAATTAATCAAAAGCGGCTAAATGTTGGGAGTAAAGTGTGTGTTAATGTGGGTAAATTAATATAAATGACCATGCCTAATAAATCATACATCCTAAGAATAATGTTAGTGTAAAGATAAAACGTCACGCAATGTACAGAAACTATAATGGACTCATGCATGCATGACGCTTGTTTCCATTTGCCTTGAAAAGAAAACATGTTGTGCATTCACCACAGGATTCCATGTGGAGTTTGATATGTCAAGGGACTCCGGGGAACGACTGAGGAGTGTCAGTGTCCTCTGTACCCAGTGCCGCGTTCCCCACTACGAGCCTCTGATCCCTGAAAGGCTATACAAGGTGGCACTGCCCTCCTACCTGGTAGAGGGAGGGGATGGCTTTTCCATGATCAAAGAGGAGAAGCTCAAGCATGACAGTGGTAAGTTCTTCACTGTTCACTCACTTCCCCTTTTCGGGAAAGTTCGAGCATCTATACCATTTACAAATTCTAACTACAGAGTGTGAAAGGAATATGGTGTGTTACATAGTTGTAACTGTTTTTTTAAACTGACATACCAGTTCTGGATTAGCCTGCACATGAATGTTTAAAATAATTTACTGAAGCATAATAATAGATTTAATTTGTGGGTGCCTTTCAAGACACCGATGGTTACATGAGGAACAACATGCGTAACTAACTTGTTTTGTAGGGGACCTTGACATTGCTGTTGTTGGGAAGTACATTTCTGAGAGGAAGAAGGTTCATCCGTCTGTAGAGGGACGCATCAAAATCTACAACTCAAACTCAGGAGGACCGGGATGTATAAGTCTTCTTATTCTAATGGGACTTTGCTGGTCTTTGTTTGTGAGCCTATAAGACCCTTTTCTTGTCACCATTAACATGAGAGTTGGCATGAAGAATAATTAGGACATTTAGGCTACATATTTATTTCCCTTAGATTTGTCTTCATTGAACCAGGCGAAAGTCACAAAAACATTTCCCAGTAACAACTTATAGACTTACATGATAGTTATAGTTTTCTCATTGATAAGTGATATACCTAGTTATACCGGTTCTGAATTACTTAGAATATATCTGACAATCATCAGGTTATAAAGAGTTCCTACAAACAGAGTGCTTTTAATAGAGATCTAAATATTTCGAAGGCTTTTCTAAATCACTTATGTTTTGTAATTGAAGTGAGATAGCAGATAGCAATGTCCTGTCATAGTTTGCTAACAACATCGTGATTCACAATATATCTGAGACCAAATGTGTTAGATAGATTTTTATACAATTAAAACATATATTAAATATTTGTTTTGTAAACTAAAGGGGCTTCAACAATTCCCTTAAAATGTGGAATGTTTGCTTATGTTGTATTGCACAGGCCTTTTACAACGCATAATAAAACAATAAAAAAGCTGTTTTGGAAAAGTCAAACTTTTCTATTACAGACAGGAATGAACATGTGGCCTCTTAATCTCAGTGCAACAGTCTTTCCAAGGCTATTCCTGTTCAGCGTCTCTGCTTTTTGAACAACAACAAAAAAAAACAGCAGTTCAGGAAACGTAAAAAAGTTTAAGTTAAAAAGTTATTTCATGCCTTGAATACTAACTAAACATGCATATGTAATGAAATATCTCAATTCATAAATTCAGTTTCTCAAGACAAAATAGTGTTGCTGTTTAGAATGGTGGATTCTATTATGTCTAAGTTGTGTCAAAAGTTCCTGGAATTATACTGTTTTCCACATCAGCACTGTCTCAAGCCCATCCGGGAGAACCTCTCTGGACTGAGGACAAAGGCTGCTCTGTGCCTACGCTAACCACATAACACAGCCTTTCCTCCCAAGTAGCCAGCGATTAGTCACCCCAGAGGGCCTAACAGGAGCTGGTTGGCACAAAATAGCAGCCATACCACTGATTGGAAAGTATCTTGCATATAAATAGAACCAGGCTATTTTCAGTTAAACGTAGACAGACATGGAAGTCACAGGTCATAGACGAGACACGTGATAGTTCATGATTCAAGAAGTGAAAAGCCAACTACAGCCGAGGTCAGACTGTAACCACGTCTAACAATTACATGAAATGAAACCAATAGTGCCAAATGCCAGAATATCTTATTTTCCAAGTTTCAAATTACCTTGTAATTTCCGAGAAATTAATGCAATTTAAAATACATTGGGTAGCACACATCCTAATTGTTATCAGTGTACACTGTATTGACACTAGACCAAGACATATTTTACTGAGATATTTGACAAATACTTTCCAGTTATCTTTATTACATACCATAAATTATTCATATATGTTTTGAAAAACCTTAATTGTCAAAATGTAAAGTATGTTGAGAGTGAGACCAACATATCTTGTTCCTGTATCTCAAAATTATATTTTACCTTTTGTATGTTCCATGTAACCTTTATGGATTCTGAACAACATGGTATTATATCCAACATACCCTTCTATCTCATAAAACATAGAAGAGGAATGTAAAGTTGGGATGGAGAACCAGGAGTTAAAGATTCAGAAACCTTAATCAACCAGGACCATGAATACTTTGAAGCAACAGTAAAACGTTTTATAAGACACACATATTGACAACATTATAAAATCAATAAATATACATTTTATTAGTGCATTATTATACATTGGAATGTGAAACCCTTTCCAGAGAAAATATAATTTGGTATGCTTGTTGCATTTCTTTTAGCTCAGAGAGAGGGGTGGAAGCCAGTTCTTTTCTAGGTCCACAGACTCTCATCTGAGAGCTCCATTGGCGGTGGCTGTGGAGAAAACAACCAGTCATGTTATCAACAGACATATAGACTCCCCCACCACCTTATCAGTACTGTGTTGCAAGTTTTCTAAATATTTGGACTGCTGAAATAGACAAGGTCAATCAACTCTTCTTTAAAGCCACCCTCAGGTACTTTAACATGGACTTGTAGTACCCGCGTAATGGCTATACTGTAACAGATTACATTTTTATGACAAAGAAACCAAAATAAGGTTTTTGTTACCACACGCTTTGAATCCTTTCATAAAAAATTGACAAAGGCGGAAGAAGTTTGCCTGACCCCTTGTCTCAAGCTCTGTTTGTCAAAGTTGCCTAGTGTGCCTTTACACACTCAATCTAGACTTTTTTCAGCTTTACTGTGTACACTTGGGGCCCACAGCAGACCTATGGTTAAAATAAATGTGTGACCTACAATATTTGGGCGATGATTCCCAGGCAGAAGTGTGTAGCTCCATTGCTTCCTATTTACCTTGCCTAGTTCAGGGAACAACTCCTCAACAGCAATGTCCAGCATAACATACGTCATCTGAGAGGAAAAGGACAGACAAGACACCGTATTATTATACTTCTAACACTGGGGTCCTATCAACAAATTGGTTCATCTTCATTTCAGATTACCTGCTTGTTGAGAAGTGGTTGCTGGAAGCCATCAAAGAGTAGCCTCACACCCTCATATTTAGCCTCTTCACCAATGCATTTGCCCACAATGTCTGTAGAAGTAAAAAAAAAAAAAAAAGGCGAGGTTAAAAATTACACCAATCACTCCACAAACCTATTAGGTAGTCGTTCGGTAATCCCCACACCTTCGCCTTGAGGGGCTCCGGTATTTGTTTATTCAACATGTTGGGACATGTCCTAGTACACATACAATCCACAGCTGACCACTGAATGACGACCATGAGAGGGGAAAATATATGTACAGCCCCTCAATGGGAATAATGCTGTGCTTTGACGGTGGAAACATAGCCCTACACCATGATACTCTAGAGAAGGAATTAGTTTCTATTTGACCGCAGGTACCTTGGTCTTATTAAAACGTTGATCATGTGGTTGTATCTAAGGTTACCGTAAAAGTCCCACTAACCTGGCAAATAGTTCATCATCTCTTCAAATGTCTCTTTGGCTCGTTTTTGCTTGTCCTCAGTGGTGCGCTCTTCAGAGATCTCACAGAACACAGCGTCTGAGAATGGGGTGTACAGTCACAACGTCAGGGGAAGCATTTGGAATGCATTCTACCAATACTCAGTTTACAGGGAAATTCCGTGCACAAAAATGTAACCCCAGCATATAAAATGTTCCTGTAGGCCATTTTGAAAAGCCATTTGCTTTTCCTGCAAATTCCACTGTATGTGCTGTGCAAGAAACGCACACCTCGGAGCTGAGTGACGAGAGACACCATGCGATGCTCTTGTAGAATATGGTCCAGTCGAAGCTGCATGTACTGGTCCATGTACGCCTCAAATGTGTTCTTAAAGAGGATTCGCGCGCCCGACAGAATGTGATGCAACCAGTCCGGTATGCGAAACACTACCCGACCTGTCAGCAAAACAACAGTGACAAGGTACTCTAGTTGAGGAGGGAAAATTATAAACTTGTATAGTCAAACAAAGCAAGCATAGCTTATACAGCTTTTTTTTACCCCCCCATTGCCACCCAGATTGTTTGACATGCCGATGGAATGGTCCATTTATTTGCTCCTTCAAATGTTGTTGTCACATACCCACATACATCATGTGGTCATACATCCCCTCCACAATCATCCTCTCCATGAAGCAGTTTTGGTTGTGTTTTTTCTCCGAGGTCTCAGAGGGTACACTTGCATTGTTTTTGTACAGTTTACTGGAGAGCTGTCCATGAAAAAGCATATCCATATATGATATATATACAGTGCAAAGGGGCTGAATATTTATGTGATATTTCAGTTGTTTATTTAAGACAGTGGCACACATTTTTACAAACCTGTTTTCACTTTGTTATTATGGGGTATTGTGTGAAGATTAATGAGAAGAGAAATAAAGTATCTATTTTACAATAAGGCTGTAACGTAACAAAAATGTGGAAAAAAGTGAAGGGGTCTGAATACTTTCTGAATGCACTGTGGGCTGACTCCTAAATATGTTCAAACTTGTTTAAATAGCGTTCCCATTGTGCGACAAAGTTCACAATTATCAATTCAAACTTCTTTATCGTGAAAGTTAAATGGCACTTCAGCAGTCGTTCTTGATTGCACACAGCAATGAATTAATGCCACGCTCACCTTTCTTTGATAAATACATATTTCATTGTCATACTTGACAGTGAGTTGCTAAAAAAAACTAACTTTTCTGACGCGAGTCCTAAATGTAATTAACCATGTTTGTCAAAGTGCAGCTCACCTTATTGTTATCTGCCGTGGGGCTGACGATGACCAGCTCTGGCCTGCTAGGCTTTGCCTTGGGCGATTCACATGAGTTGAAGAAGGACTGGAGGAATGGCTCCAGGTTCTGTCCTTTCTGCAATGCAGAGGAAAATAACATGTGAACAGATCAGAACTCCAACTGTTTTGTCTGCTTCTTCAAGTAAAATTGTATCTCGGTGTACAAAATAAACATTATTTTATCCAATCAAATAGCAACCGCCCAAACTAAGCTTGATAACTTTAGATATAAAAAGGTAGAACCTTGTCCTGATTGTTCTGGACAACTACAAAGATAATCAAGACCTTATTTCCACCATTACAAAGTTGTTTGTATACAAGTTACTAAATATGGTGCACCAAGGATGCAACATTTTAGTTCCAAGTTGACGTGCTTGGTGTGGACGACCCTTTACGACAACTCATCACTAACCTCTTTAATGAGTTTTCCAGGAACCGACTTGAAGATTTTACCTAAGAATATAAATATCATTATTGAAACAGTAAGGTCTCTGTGAGATATATCAGGTTGTTTTCTAGGCCAAAACAACTGTATATTTATATGGTAATGTGAGTATTTCCAGTATAAATACCTAAATTGACATCAGGCAGCATCTTGTCTAGAAACTGTGACTCCATGCTATGAGGGGACAAGAAGTCTGCCAGCAGTTGGCTGTTGCTGAGCTCTGGATGCTTCACTAGCCTCTGTGGTTGCAAACACAACACTTCATACAGACAAATCCCAGTTACAACACAACAAAATTACACATTCGATTCCTGCTCGATTACATTAATTATTTTCTCTGCACTACCCGATATACATACCTGCAAATATTCCTCAAATTCCTCCCTCTTTGACGAAAGGAATTCATAATTCTTTGGTCCAATTATTCTTTTGGATGGGAGTTGGGCATCTGCAAATGAGCCTGAATCACAGAGAGACACTTAAGATTAAACACTTTTAACATGTGGTTTCTCATAATCTAAATATAGACATGACAAAACCCAAGATTGTACATCTTCAATTGTGTTAAAAAAAACACACAAAAAACACACCACCTTACCATGGAATTCTGTGAGTTTGGATTCCAACACATAGAATTCAAGGTATCTTCTGAAGACTGACCACTTCTCAGTTTCATGGCCGACTGCATGGAAAAGAAGGACATTAAAGCTGACAAAATATACGTAATATATTATTAAGTATGATATATACACTCTCTGGCCACTTTATTAGGGACACCTGTTCAACTGCTCGTTAACGCAAATATCTAATCAGCTAATCACATGGCAGCAACAAAATGCATTTAGGCATGTAGACATGGTCAAGACGACCTGGTGAAGTTCAAACAGAGCATCAGAATGGGGAAGAAAAGTGATTTAAGTGACTTTGAACGTGGCATGGTTGTTGGTGCCAGACGGGGTGGTCTGAGTATTTCAGAAACTGCTGATCTGCTGTGATTTTCACACACAACCATTTCTAGGGTTTACAGAGAATGGTCCGAAAAAGAGAAAATATCCAGTGAGCGGCAGTTCTCTGGGCGAAAATGCCTTGTTGATGCCAGAGGTCAGAGGAGAATGGCCAGACTGGTTCAAGATGA
>JAVQIZ010160170.1:0-28640 GCA_036023535.2 Galaxias brevipinnis
CGCCCACCCCCGGCCGCCGCCCCCCCCGCCGCCCCCCCCCCCCCCCGCCCCCCCCCGCCCCCCCCCCCCCCACACCCCCACACCCTCCCCGCACCCCCGCCTCCGGCGGTTCAGCCAGGCTGGATGTACATGTATATCATCTGACATATAGTGAGACTGTCCACACATGGCCCCACCATTTTGGAAAATATTAAACATGCTGTCTGATGATATATCATGTCATACTAGATTAAGGTCAGGAAGCTGGCAATATAAACCCCAGGTGCAAGGGATTTTCTCACAGGCCGATATTTCATCAGTGTCCAAAAGCCATTTGGCCTGGTCTCCATGTGCATTTCTCACACTCGCACTACATCATCTCCCTAAAGGTTTGGAAGTGAAGGTGATAGCAGAGGAATTCCACACTCCGCCCACAAAACCCCCACAGATTTTTCATACACACATTGACTATATAGATTTGGATCCATAGGTTTTCAAGTGATCAGATTAACAAAAGACAGAATCAACCAAAAGTCTATTGTATGTGTTCTATACGTATAAATAACTTTGTAACAAACAATCCTATGCACAGCACTAGCCTGTCTGTCTGAAACGACGCACAAACTCCCCTCTCTAATCGCCGCGAACCCGCGGCGCAGACAACCCATACCCACAGCACTGTACACTCCAACCAATGAATCATGTTTCAGTGGCAAAATAAACAACACTCCCATCAACATTTCAAAGCCACTATCAACGTGAGCGCGACTGGGCTGTGAGATGTGGCCTGGCTCCCGCCCCTCCGGCGGAGTCACACCGCCGGGATCCATAGACGGCCATTCATTAGCGGAGTCCCACTCAACAGCTGCTGCGGGGCCGAGCCACAGCCACCTCCTCTCCTGCTCCTTTGTCCACTCCAAACATCTCCGACCCACGCAGCGTAAACAAACACGCACGCACACACTCACATAGACACACACACACACACACACAAACACACACACACACACACAAACACACATACGTGACCCTTATCGCACTCCGACCAAAACCACATCTCTCACTTCTCTGCCACTCATCTTGATATCCCCTACCTCATTAAGCTCTTATCCCCTAGCCCACCTTGTGGTACTATAATGGATTCCCCTGCCCCCGCTCTTCTCTTTCGCTAATAAAATATATCATGGAGGCTCCATTTATCACTATGCAGATATATGCCCTTGGCTAACCCTGTGGGGGGGTTGTGGACCAGGCAGCTCCACACACACACACACACACACACACACACACACACACACACAGGCAGGCAGGCAGGAAGGGGGATGCTCAGGGCCACCAGTCTCAGCTGACGGTGGGAGGTTTTACCTTACACAATTGAATAGTGTGTGTTATACGCAGGGGGCTTGAGATGAGGTCTAGCCAACCGTGGCACACGCTATGAAACATCGTAGTCAGGTACAAATGACAAGTTTAAACAGGTTTACATTGGTTCACGTTAGTTAAAATGATTGTTTGGCTGCTGCTCCTGTGTTTGGGATGAAGAGCAACAATAGCTTAGTATTCTCCTGCAGGACCAATACGTTTCTACTCCTTTTTCTTTTGGTTCTGCGCATTGCCAAGCAATTCAAGTCGAGAGTTAACAGTTCATTGTATTTCTTACACATTAGCACATGCAGATATGATCGTCAGCAGCTACACAATGTCAAATAAATCAACATTAATATTCTCTCTGTGGCGCATATGTTAAATTGACCCAGGTCCCACTTAGCCTGACTTGAGCCTGCAGTGGTAATGAGGCGAGTTAAAGGACCAGCAAAGGCCTACACCAACCCTAACTAGTCTTCAATAAGACATTCATAATGTACATCAAGAAAAGGGGCAAATAAGGAAATGTCTATGACTAAAAGCCAAAACATTGTAGGCTGAGTTATACAAATATATAAAGTTTCGTTTGAAGTATTAATTATTTTGAGTTAAGTTTAATGGAGGAGATTCATTAAAGCAAGACAATGGCTAACAAACTCACCCTGGATGATTTCTTGGAGATCTTGCTGGACAGGTCGAATTTGCCTTTGATCTCTTTCAAAAGCTGCTCCAGATGACTCTTCTCTTCCTTCCCCGTATACTCTTGGTCCAGAAGCACGTAGGCCCGCCAATTGGCAGAATCAAACCCCCAGTGAACTGTCCGATTCTCAAGTCTCTTATGACTATGGACCACAAACTTGTGAGTTGGATACATCAATCTGCAGTCCATGCATTGGATACAGGCAGCATTGGGGCTAGTGTACAATTCTGGGACAAACAACCCCTTACACCTTCCAAAACATTCGTGGTAGACTTTGAAGCTTTTCTCGGTTCTCTCCAGCTCCAAAGACCCTGACAGCTCCTTGTTGCAATGAGGAGGATAGGTGCCGCCGTAGATTAGAGCATTGCAGAGTCGCTCAGCATCCGTCTGGGTGATCAATCCGCAGGACGGGGCAGGAAAGGGCAGGATACCAACGACTTTTAGGATCTCCAACTGGTCGGCGGTGCACCTAGAACAATAAATGTGCAAGTCGTCGCACACTGAGTTGATCTGCTGAAGGGAAAAATCCCGCAAGACACTGTTTAGGATCTGCGGCAGACACAGCCGCTTCTCCCCGCCTACCACAAAGCACGATATGGGCTCCCGCTCCAGGACCGTCTCGCACCTCTCAGTGGAGCGGTCGGATGGAATGAAAAGTGGCCCCGACATTACCGGTGGGGTCTGGGCGGGCAAAGTAAGCATCATCTCAGCGGTTTTTCCATCCTTACTAAATAGAATATCCTGGTGCCACCGGGCAGAGAACGCAGCCGGTCCACCGAGCGAGCTCATGGAACTCAGATGGAACTGCTTCAGAGTTTGCTGAAGTCCGGGATGGGGCTGAAAGCTTGTAGCCTCCATGTTTTCAGCTGGAAAGAAGAGTTGCAACTTACTCGTTATGGCTTATTTAATCAGTTCCTCTCAATATCCAAAATGAGACACACTAAGTCCAATACGGCGCATTTCCATTTCACTAGAGAAGGTTCGCGAGACGTCCATTCAAAAAAAATTTAATAAAGCACAATAGATATCACACAACCTATCGTCCAACACAATATTTATATAGCTATGTAGCTAAAAAAAATATAGGACGTGAGTCAATTACAAACAGAAGAGTCGGTAATTTTCAACTGGCTACTATGTTTCAACGCTCTACACTGCAGTAGTCCGCACAGCCCAAGAAATGCTTCGTCTGCGCAGTCTGGCTTCTCTCTCTCTCTCTCTCTCTCTCTCTCTCTCTCTCTTGGTCTGTCTGTCTCCCTTCCTCCCTCGCTCAAAGCAAATGTGTGTGTGCGTGTGTGTGTGTGTGTGTGCTTGTGTGTCTCACCCTCCAGCTCTTTCACTCCCACCCAGTCCTGCCCACTCTCTCTCTCTCTCTCTCTCTCTCTCTCTCGCTCTCTCTCTCTCTCTCTCTCTGTTTGTTTGTGTCTGGTTCAGTCATTGAATCCCGGCCAGGAATGTGACTGACTCCCCGGGCTAGCTCTTCCCTCAACCAACCAATCCTCCCCCCGCTACATGGCAGCTGCAAAAGCAGCCAGCAACAGAAACTAGTTCAGAGCGCAGAGATATTTTTTCAGACGAAATGGACTTGTGAGGAAGGATTGAGTTAACTAGCCAAGGCTTACATTAATCTTATTTACGGACACTCTGAAGAACTAAAAAAGCATGCCCTTCGCTTTCCCTAACCCAAACCCAACTAAATTTGTCAGAAATGTTTTGTCTTCTTGCTAATTCGTGCACAAAAACTGAATGAAATCCAGTAGGATATCGAAATTACTAATCAATTGATTAATCAATTAATTATTAATGATCTTGTACAAAAAGGTGCATAAAATGTTTAGAATTGAATGCAATGTAGCATACTTTTTTGTTTTACTTGATTCACCTGAAACTTTAAGAATTTCATGAAAAAGCAACTACATGGATTATTTATTTTCAAATGAATTGCATACATTATATTATAAAAATTCAATCGTTATCAGTAGTAATATGTAAATTACAATCAAAGCGAGTTATAAGAAAAACGTAGTTCCCCGTTTTTCCAAAGGGCTACATAAACACAGACTAGGCCAGTTTTCGAGCAGTACATTTGATTATTTTGAGTGTTGAAGTCATCCTGGGATAATAGAGCAGCTGTTTGGTTGAATATTCTAATCCAAAACCTATTTAGAAAATAATTATATTATGGTGAGGGGCTGGAATTTTAATTGGCTTGCTTTAACATAACATACAAATTATAAAAACAGTTAAATGTCACTTTAAAGAGTCTTAATGAAGACCTTGCCTTATTCTTGTATTTTTACACTCATGCACCACAAGAGGGTGCTAAATATAAGTATATTGGGAGCTGAAAAGAGTACATAGGGCAATGCAATCATAGCAGGGGGTATTGTGCCATAACAGCAATAACTTTAGAGGACAATGAGAAAGCTGCAGTCATAATTCAATGTTTATTTCTTATGCATTCAAAGAGGGATAGTTCGAAAATAAATACAATTGTTGACATTTAAAAACACAACTACAATCAATCCGATCAGGCCAACAAATACCATTCATTATGTCACATCAAAAACAGGATCACCTCTAAACTAGATCAAAGCGCATTCCACCACAGTGCTTCATCTGTTAAGGTTTGTTAACTTCCTATGTCTGCTCTCAATGCCTGATCCTCAAAATAAGCAGTATGAAATGATAAAAGTTTAGTACAACTTTTTATTAAAAACCTACCCCCAAAACGTCCTTTTACTATTGCTACACAGAGGAGAACAACACTCATTCACATTAAGTAGACAACATGGTTGGTCAATATGTATGATGTAGAAAACCACTGACATGTAGACAAAACAGAAAGAGAGGCGAAGGCATCTTATGTTACCAAGATTTGCCAGACAACCTAATAAAAGCTACTCATTATATAAAAAGCTATATTCCCATTTATTTTAATACATTGTCATTAAATAACTCTTTAATAAAACTGTAGTCTTAAAAAAAAACTCCTTAAATTCCCATGCTTCACAACTACTTACAGTGGAAACGTAACCAGTTACACCAGCGTTAAACCAGCAAATCGTTTGCAGTGCAGCCAATGTATATTACAGCAACAACAACAACTTTGTTAACAACACCATTTTCTAGATTACTGTAAAGGTTTAACAAAATTGAACTATGTTTGGATTCCACTACATTTGGCATATCTAACAGCTTTTTTTTTTAGCAACAAAGAAAAAGCATTGGTACAGCTATGCAAAACCTGGGCTGATGTGGATGCACAAGGTTAATCAATGACTGAATTGTTGTCATATATACATGTTTAAATACAATGGCATTATTTTTGATAAATGTGAAAAATTATTGTGATATACATTTTGGTTTATTACAAATCATATGCAATTAGGATACATAACATTTTTAAAAGAAGCCTAGGTCTGATTGCAAGTAATTAGACAAACCCAGCTTACCTTAAAAGCTGCTTCTACTAAGCACTGAGTTTGACAGCATGAATCACTTTTACTTACTCCAATATAGCTGCTGTTAAAGTGGCACAGTCGTTGTGATACATTCTTCCTGGCACTTCAAACGAAACATTTGAAAATCGGCATACACAAGTTTATGAGGCGGATCATATTAACTGACTAAAAGGCAACTACTCGATCGCCATTATCAAACGAATCACAGTGCAGACGCCTCAAGAAACACACCACAATCCATTGACATCGAGCTACCACTGAGTGACCTGCTCCGAAACACATGGCATAAGAATGCGGACGCTCCTCAGAGACATGACCATGGAGCCATGGCAGGAGTGGAGCTGGCTGAAGTGAACAGCGACAGCGAGGCGCAGTGCGGAGGGCACTACTTCAACTCGGGCGCCTTGTCGTCGTACTGCGGCGGCGGGGTGATGGGCTCGATGGTTACCCGGTTGCTGGGGCTGGGGTTGCCAATGTTCAGCCGGAAGTCCTTCAGGTGGAGCTTCTCCGACTTGATCCTCCGTACCCGCAGGGGTCGCAGAATGCGGCTGGCCATGCTGCCCGTGCGGGTGGGCGGGTTGGCCGCGGCGCGAGGGGCAGCGGCCGGGGCAGTGGCTGGCTGGTCTCCAGCAGCAGCAGCAGCAGCAGGGGCGTGCCCTGCGGCCTCGTTCTCCACCGCGCTGATAAGGTCCTCGTACGAGGGCAGCTGCGAGGTGCTCTGCCGGAGGTTGCTGGAGCGGATGGGATACTGGCCGCTGCCCACGGCGTCTATGTAGCTCGGCACGTCGTACGTAGGGGCCGGCACCTCAGTGCTACAGACAACACAAAAGATACATTGCCGTTAGAACACAACAAAAAATGGCATTTCGGTGGAATGCTACATACAGTTATATCTGTATATCTAGACCTATAGATTAAAAAAAAAACTAAAAAAAACTGTTCAATACAGAGGATCATCTTGAGACACAGTGTTCTTGAAGCCGAGTGCAGACATGGCAAGCAGCCTGGAGCCTTCATGCCAGTGACCCTGGGAGGCAACACTTACGTCTGACCCGGCTCCCCGGCCACGTGGTCCATGTAGGGGACGCCCACGGCCACCGGCTCCGCAGCCCTCTGGTGCTCCCTGCGCTTGTTCCTCACCCCCAGGCAGATGGACAGCAGTAACATGGCCGCCCCAGACCCCACCAACACGTAGGCCACCGACGAAGAGCTGCTCACCCCGCTCTCACCGCCCTTCTCCGTGGTGTTGCCCGGCGCCGGGGTGCTGGAGTTGCCTGGAGGGACCGTCTCCGGGGCCTGCTCGTTGGCGGGCACCACGGTCCACACGATCATCACGATGCCCAGGGCCACCAGCCCAATGCCCAGGGCACACAGGGCGTACTGGGAGCCCGAGCTACTGCCCCCGGAGCTGGGGGGCCGCTCACGGGCACCACACAGACCCCGACTAGAACACATCCCTGCTGGGTGGACCCAGAGGCAGAGGCTGGTGCAGACAGAGCAGGCTAGGGGGCCAGGGGGATGCTGGTGGAGTTCCGACCCTGTAAAACGGAACACATGGATGAAAGGTTGAGGGGGGGCGTTGACATTTACTCGGGAACAACAGAACCCAACTGGCAAGGCGCTGGACTGGTTGATGAAATGGACAACTTCCTGGAAGAGAGGTAACGAGTCTGGGAAGGCATCCAGGGCGCGGTGGAGGTCGGGGAGGGAGACATTCGTCTTAGGCCGAGACAGACTCTACGCAGGGAAGGAGAATGGCCGGGAGAGAGCGAAACCAAAACAAACTGTGTGCAGGCAGTAGAGGTTTACGGGAGAGAGCTCACTGGACCAGACCACATGCACTCCAGCCCTCCAGTGGGGAAGCTAACCCCGACCACAGCCTGGTTGGTGAGGCCCACGGCCCACGGCCACTCCACTAGTCTAGTCACAAAGGCTAATTCCGTCTCGGTCCACATTCACTATGTGTGTACATTTGTTATCATTGCCTCGCTCTGGAAGGTACACAGTTGCGCTAACTTAGTGACAAAGATGGAGCACATAACTTTCTGGCAGGACTGTACAAGCCGCAGCATGCCGCGGGGAGGACAGCTCACCTTATGAAACAGAGTGACAAGCGGAGCAGGAACGGTGGGACGGTGAGATGAGAGGGAAATGCTCGGCCACTGTGAAATTATGGGGGTGCTCTGTGAGTGACAATCCTGTGCCGTCTGCACTCACCGCACTGAATGAACAAATACCAAGGCCTATTAGATCAATGAACAAAGCCACAACCCCTCCCTCGAATGCACGTTCACACACTCTTCCAGCATGGACGAAATAACAGTACAACCTGGTGCTCTTTAATACTTACAAAAATGTTTATAAATGACTGTTTGTAGATATCCTTGTGCTCCAGTAAGCACAACCGCACAGTTCACATAGAAAGTGCTGTGTTGTATTCACAGTTCATAAACCCCTTCACACACACTCATTATGCTTGCCTTTCCATACTACTTCATCTCCATGCTGTTTGTGTGCGCAGGCGTCTGAAACTGTCAAGATACGACGAGTAAGTCGTAACATCAGGAGTCTCATGGGAATCCATACTGAACGCCCAAGGGGGGTAATCTATGGCAGGTATGCAACTTGACATGGGAGATGAATGGCCGAAACCTTTCTTTGTGAACACTCAGCAAGGCTGGCTGGTTGAGTAAAAAAGTTGTACTTACTTTTATTTATTTAGGCCTATAAATTTTTTTTAAAGTGTAAAACACGTAAGAGAAGCTGCATTAAGCAACGACTTTGGCTTGAATATCTGAACTACAGCATTCAATACAGCTCAATTTGCATAGGTGTAGATTTAGGTAGAAGAAAGAACATGTTTTCCACAAAATAATTATGTCCCCTCCAATGTCTAAGTTTGTATGAGAGTGAGTGAGTGAGCCATGCGTTGTGGGGTTATTAATCTGCATGGTTGATCGTTTAGCGTAGGCCTACTTCATGTAGGCCAAGACTGGTGGCAACATAATGTGTTCCAGTCAGGCCTCGCGCAGTGCAACGCCAAACTGTACTTGCATATAACTGCCAAGACGACATCATGCATAGGCCTACTAGTGAAGATAAAACACGAATCTTGCTGCACGAGTCTACTGATCGTTGGTCAGGGATTTGGACTAAATGTATGGCGCATGTCACGCCCTTCCTGGGAAAGTAACTTTTGTCTAACGACAATTATGAAGAGTTTCGTTCCTAAATTCCTACCATACGGTTAGAGCACTTGGATGGACTGACACACATAACATGATAACTGACGCTTAAATATTAAGTTTTACGGTGCATTTAGCATATAGTAAAGCAAAAATAAGTGAAGTTAGACTGAAGTATCTCTTGGTCATAGATAGGTTAATTATATTTGAATGAACAGGTATGAAGTGTTGAGTAATGACGTACAGGTAGTTCCCAAAAATGTTCTCAGTTTGAAATTAAACTACTTACCTACTGTACAGGTATGAATAGCATAATCAATACATTTTTCAATTATGTGTTGGTCTCTTATAAATGTTTGCACAACGATTGTGAATGCGCCCATACCTTTCTACTTGATGGCGCTCAACGCCCTCCTAACCTGAAGCACAGGTGTTTTCAGGAAGAGACTTTATCAGGAGTTTGGTAGCAACCGCAGGGGAGAATATCCCAGATAAAGTTTGCCACTCAGTCCTGTTCACAACCTTATGTTCTTTATGTTAAAATGTTTGCGACGAAATAAGTCGTTGATAACGCAAGAAACATGAACTTTGTAAAAAATTCCATACACACCGAAGCAAAACCTCCCCCAGCTGTAATTGTGGGGTTGTTCCAGTGTGTATACATTTGAGACGTTTTTCCACATGTGGGCCACAGAGAATGTATGACGCATTTTCGCAAAATCTTTCCCGCTTGCCGTCTTCATTGTAGGGCTGTTCCAATGCGGCCACGTTTAGTGAGTTAGCAAGTACTACATTCTAACTGTTAGAAGGTCTGACGTGCTTTTTAATAACAAACAATTGTTTACATTTCACTCATTCTTAAGCTATGTCGAAAAATAGTCACACAACCTCACACAAAAAGTCACAAAACTTCTGTTGTCAGTTAATTAACTGCACGTTTTATTTAAATGTCCAACTGAACTCAAATTCCTAACATATAACAAACCTAAACAAACAGACCATTAACTGATTGAATATACAATTTATCTTAGATGTTGGCTGTTTGTTATGACTAATAATTAAACACTGCTGTCTAGTACATGGCCATTGTTAATGGAGTAGGGTGTATTAAACATCCCTTTGGTAGATGGTGTTGCTTGCACATCTGTTTAATTTCAGTCACATGGAATCCGTCTTTCTTTATGATTTTTTTCTGTTGTTGTTGATATTTTGGCGACTGGGTGGGGATAGAAAGTACCTAGGACTGAGAACAAGATGCAGATAAGATTAACACAGCAGCCGCCTCGACAAGCAAGACAGAAGTGCACATTATCAAATTTAGATCAGAAATCAAGAGTTCCATAAGGGCACATGTGGAGGAAATATGTCATATAACCTTTCAATTTCCACAAAGTAACTGTTACATCTCCATTCTAGATCTGCTGGAACAATGACATGTCTACATTTGGTCGGGTGCAGCTCTCTCTTTCTCTCTGTTTCAGGTTTGTGTACCGTTGTAATGCATTGCCTCCATCTTGATCCATGCCCTGAATGTTTTGGATCCCAATCCACCTGCAAAAGCACCAGATAAACTAAACAGGGAATCTTTTCGGTATGGTTTTGGGGATGTGTATAGGTGTGTGATATATGCATATATTGACCGAAATAAATCATTTCAAATCAAATTCAAATCAAATTCCAAGGAAATGCTAACTGTGTGTGGCCATCGCAGCATGCCAAAGGGATATGATGACACTTAAATAAATAATAGTGACATCTAAGACCAAGTGCTATAGACAAGGTGTTGCTTGCTACAACAAACAGACACTGCATTCCCAGACAGCAAGTGGACGATGAATCAATGCCAATTCAGTGTCAGTTTGCTAATCGATTCTTAGATGAATAAATCATCAAATTGGTTAAATGTTTTATTTGTTGAGGTTTTGATGTCGAATGAGTTGAGCATATTGTTTGAAATGGGTTCATTATGCTAGTGAAGGCTTAAAGGCAAAACCAAACAACTGAATGTCCATGAGCACATCTCGTGAGACCGTCTGACTTCCTTAAAATGTATGCGCGACTGCAGACCTGCAGGAACATCCTGCAAGTGTTTGTGTTGTAGGCTTGCTCCTTGGTCCTAGTGCTGTCAGGTCAATAGATAGTACAGGTCTGATCACCATCCACCCGCTGATTAGAAATAATATTCAAATTGTGACGAGTTTTAAATTCATGTAACGGCTCACTTGACATTTGATTGCTATTGCATAATTTAGAGGCATCTAGTTAAGTCTTAGGATCTTAGGTCTCATCAGATTAATTTACAATACAGGTTTAATAAGGACAAGCCCAATCAAGGTCATCCGAAGACCTCGATAATAAAGAGTGTGCATATTAAACTCCATGCTTTCGTAGACAACCCCTCTCTGAAGGTAGCATGATGTCAGGGATCCACGGTGGTGTAGGCTTCAGTAAAATACAACGGCCAGAACAGAGTTGAGCTGAACACTGTGGTATAAATGAGTCCATAGCGGGCCAGCCGGGTATCCTTTCAGCAATGTTATTTGACAGCATACCTAAAATATGTATCAAATGTCCCAATTTAACATTACAATTACTTTATTGTTGAGTAGACAAACTGACATTTATTTCCAAGATTTTGTGAGATTAGTTTTATTGTTCATTACAAGTGGCACATAACATTATTTCTTCATCGATTCATAGTTACAACATATATTTCATAGAAACTATTTTTGTGTATCCAACCTGCATTCTTCAATATTATTTTGTATGTCAATAGTAAGTACATGTTACACAATCCATATGCCATTACATGACATGTGATTCTGTAGAAAATAGTACAATGCTCCTTCAGTTTTTCAGGTTTTGAATTTAGATGGTGACAGCAGTTTAGACTTCTATTTGAATTCACAATTTTCTTTAATTCACGAAAGTCACGCTCCAGCGGCTAACTGTTTCTCTGTACCCAATATGCCTCTTCATGAGATGTACATGCGTTACTGAAACGGCTTACAAAGCACTGAAACCGTGGTCCACATTCAAGACATATGCTATGAAATCAAGAAATATGATCCTTTTTCACAGTGGTTGTTGGCCCATGAAAAAGTCTAAGCCATACATCTAGCTGCTTACTTTGGCCAAATGGTCCTCATTATTTATGTTTTCTGAAAACACAGTACATGCCATTTACAGTGCATTCAGATCATTTGATTCAATGTTAGAAAACACATTTTAACAAGTACAGCAAAAATATTCCCAGCCCCAGCCTAAATACAACAGACGAAAACATTATTTTTCATCACCACTTAATGGAAAATAACCTTTTCTTCCACGTTACAAAAACTTGTTGAGATGACGTGAATGTGTGAAATTGTTCCGTGCATGCTTGCATTGGAGGGGATGTCTTGTGAGTTAGTCTAACCAAAGTGATAATAAACTCCTCGGCGGTCTCTGTGTCTCTTGGCCACATTTTGTGCTATTCAAGCAAAGACAAAGCTTCGCGGTATTTGAAACATTCCCCCGCCCAAAACACACCTAAATCCCATGTCTGCTGTTATCATAACCCCGGGTTCAGCTCACTCCCATAATAGTGAATCTGATATCAAAACCTGGTTGGAACCTTTGGAATGGTGTCCAGGACTTAGAAGAGTCGTGGACATGTGCAGCTGATTTGGCGCTCCTTCGGCCATCGTCAGTCCCCTGCATGGAGAGCTAAAGGCTCCAGTTCAAGAGTCCCGCTCGGAGCCGGAGAGCACAAAGCACGCGTCCAGCGGGGGCTGACAGCACGTTTTCACTCTCACCCCATCCTCAAGTGGCAACGCCTCCAGCAACCTCTTCACCCAACTCGGGATTCTTATGAATTCATCTTTTCCAGGGGCGAAATAATCAGAGGGTCCTCTCAACAGGTTCCATTCCCACGTAGAGTATCAGACAACAGCAGTAAGAAGGGGTTTGGGTTTGACATGCTGGCCAGAATTTTTAGATTTAACTGTCACAACGGAGTTCCCTTTTCCAAATAAGGCCATCGGTCCGCTTATCAGTCAATTTACATACTATAAACAACACATTTCAATATGGAAACAAATGGGGTGGTGATCTATGAAAATCGGTACATTCACATTCCCTTTCTTGGTTTAGTTCATTCCAGTAAAGACATTGCACTGTGTTGTGGCCAAACGGTCAGTCAGAAAACAGACTATGTATCATTTAAAGTGTAAACCCTATCGATGGCGGTGGGGTGGGGGTGGGGTGGGGGGCAGTGTTTAGATGTTGGTGATCTCAACACTCTTGTAGGTGTGCATCGGGCTCACTTTGGTCCTGGGCACTGCTTGCACCCTGGCCTCCCTTGGCAGCGAGCCACAGCTGCCATGGTAACCCAGTGCCCGCTCGACAGATTGGCTTGCTGAGTGCAGCCTCAGAAGACTCTGGGAAATTGGAACGCAGAGAAAGAAAAAAAACAGGATAGACGAAAGAAAGGAGCTCAGCTCAGAATGGAACAGTGTGTTTCGGTATGAATATATGAATAAAAATAAAAAAAAATAAAATGTCCGCATCCAAAATGTTGCGCTGTTCGCTGGTCGCTGTTAAATGACATTGTGAAATGATTATACCTTGGCGGATCTTCCCCTCAGAGGCACCCTCTCCTCAGCGTAGCGGCTAGTAGAGGCTGGGGACTGAGGAGCAGAGCCCGACCTCGCACAGTCCTGCTCCTCACTGTTTCAACAAGAGTGGGAGCAAACAGAAACGCTCTTCTTATTATATTATTATGTGAAATCATCATCACAATCGTCATTGTCAACATCATCATTGCTATCGTAATCATCATCATCATAAAAGTATACTATTTTCCTTCAGAAACGTCTATTGTCAGACATGGGTGAAGCTACAGTATGTCCTATGCGCATGTGCACTCTGAACTCCTCTGCTTGGTGGAGCAGCCACCTGGGAGAGATGGAGAGAGCCTTCATCTCCTCGTAGAGATGGCGGAGCAGCATGTGCTTGTTGGCGGGGATCCCCAGCGCCCTGGCCATGGCGTCCGTGTCAAAGGAAGGGTCCAGAGCCATCACCGCTCCGTGGACGCCTTTGCCATGAAGACCATCGGCATACTCCTGAGAGGAACAGCAAAGGGAAAACCATTTTCAAAGTGATGAAGTAGCAGGCTCCTAATGACACGGCGGTATCTCCTGTTGGGGAGCGTGTGTCAATTCCAACAACAGCAGAGTGGGGGAGAGACCAAAGCCAAATGGGGGGAGCCCAGAGTGGGTGGGAGGTTGAAGTGTATGTAGACATGTATGAAACAGATCAACGTGCTCTTTGGACCCCTTCTCTGTCCAGACCTGACCCTTGACCCACAGCCCCCGCTCACCTTGAGGTCGATGTCTCTGGCCCACTTCATCACTCTGTGGCATGTCCAAACGATGGGGTCCACGTCCTCGTGCTCACATCTGGCCCGGCGCAGCAGGAGGGCCTGCAGAGATAACAGGAACCATAACCCCACAGACCGTAACTACAGCACAGACACAACCTCTCCTCCACTGTGGCGCTAAGTGTTCTCCACTGTGCTGCTCCAGAATACACCTGTTAGTGCTGTACATTTTCCCCCAAACAATAACCCAACTCGGTACATTCCTCAGGTTAAAGTGCCGTCGCGAACGTCACGGATCCGCCTACCTGTGCTGCATACTAACGGGCATCTCTTTGTGTCCTGACCTCTTTATCGAAGCTGAGCATCTGCAGGAGCTGGATGGCCAGCAGCAGGCTGTTCTGGTGGACCTGGTTGGTGACGCTGAGCTGCCTCTCCAGGTCCCGGCGGCTCAGTGAGTTGAGCACCCGGCCGTCCACCAGCTGGCTCTGGAAGGCCTGGGAGTACTGGGGCAGGCCCACGTCGCTCAGCCACGACTTGGCCACCCAGTGGTGGTCCATCTCGGAAGCCTTGGAGAGCCTGCACGAGGACAGACGGATGGTTAGCACAAAAACAAACGAAACGACTCCTCGGAATCGTTGTTGAAAGAGTGCGTTGTTGTGTGTGTGTGGTTCTATCTGTGCATGTTGTTGTGTGTGCTTCTATGTGTGCGTGTTGTGTGTCTGGTTCTATGTGTGCATGTTGTGTGTGTGTGTGATTCTATGTGTGCGTGTTGTTGTGTGTGTGGTTCTATGTGTGCGTGTTGTTGTGTGTGTGGTTCAATGTGTGCGTGTTGTGTGTGGTTCTATGTGTGCGTGTTGTGTGTGTATGGTTCTATGTGTGCGTGTTGTTCTATGTGTACGTGTTGTGTGTGTATGGTTCTATGTGTGCATGTTGTTCTATGTGTGCGTGTTGTGTGCGTGTGGTTCTATGTGTGCGTGGTTCTATGTGTGCGTGTTGTTGTGTGTGTGGTTCTATGTGTGCATGTTGGTGTGTGTGCGGTTTAATGTGTGTGTGTTGTGTGTCTGGTTCTATGTGTGCATGTTGTGTGGCTGGTTCTATGTGTGCGTGTTGTGTGTCTGGTTCTATGTGTGTGTGTTGTGACTGTGTGGTTCTATGTGTGCGTGTTGTTGTGTGTATGGTTCTATGTGTGCGTGTTGTTGTGTGTGCGGTTCAATGTGTGCGTGTTGTGTCTGGTTCTATGTGTGCATGTTGTTGTGAGTGTGGTTCTATGTGTGCGTGTTGTTGTGTGTGGTTCTATGTGTGCGTGTTGTTGTGTGTAGTTCTATGTGTACATGTTGAGTGTGTATGGTTCTATGTGTGCTTGCTGTTCTATGTGTACGTGTTGTGTGTGTATGGTTCTATGTGTGCATGTTGTTCTATGTGTACGTGTTGTGTGTGTGTGGTTCAATGTGTGCGTGTTGTTGTGTGTGTGGTTCTATGTGTGCATGTTGTTGTGTGTGTGATTCTATGTGTGCATGTTGGTGTGTGTGGTTCTATGTGTGCGTGTTGCCGCTCACCCCTGGTCTCCCTCAGCGTTCCTGTAGTCCTCGATGGCCAGCCTAAGCTTCCGGCGGTGCATGGGGTTGGCAACGCCCAGGCCCAGCTCCAGGTCATCGTCTGTTAGGGCCAGCAGCACCTGGACGGGAGGGGAGCCATCTAAACACTTCCGCTCAGCGGCCTCCCCTTCCAGACCTCAGAGCTGGATCCGCTCACACACACTCCTTAGCTTCCCACACGCCTCTCACTCTTTTTCTTTTCTTTCAAACTGTCAATCTTTTAATGGACTCTAAACATACCTTGCCACTTTTGACGTTCTCAGAATAAGCGCGGATGTACATGGGCATTGCCATGACAACTTCCAGCCAGGCCAGCACTGCGCCGGCCTTCCACAGTGACATGGGTGTGCAGCGCGTAAGCTCCGCCTGCTGGAGGCGGTCCATCTGATCCTCTCCGTCTGATAGGCTCTGCTGTGTTAGGCTTGAGCTGTCAGAGTCTGGATTGGTCAGGAAAAGTGGCAGCATGGGTGTAGGACGGAGAGGTTCGGGTTCAGAGGAATCAAAAGACCAAAGTGACTCACTGAAGGCTAAAACTAAGTCACCCTTTACTCCTCTGTATAGTAATCAACCACTACATTGACACTATGTCGATCACGTTAAACTTAACCTTTTTCAAGGGACTATTGGGTAAAAAGGACATTACACCTCAGGTAACTTTAATTAAGGCATCTAGTTGACCGGAAGACGTTTGGGGACCAATTGTCATAAGGTGGTTTTGGTATCCTATCTTCTTTAAACAGACTTATTTCACACTATATTATGCTAAGCGCAATACTCTATAAGGCCAGTAGAGGGTACAAAAGTGGCTTACATTAGTGCCGAGACCTAACAGACCTATAAGTCCATCCAGTAACCTAATAAAACTTGGAGCTTGGTTGGACATTAATTACATTATAATACATGTCAATGCAGTAGTTCCGATTCCTTAGTATGCCCATGTAGATGGTATTATCTTAGGCTTTGGTAAGTAGTTGAGCTTTGTTATGGAGTCTCTGATATATTAGGTGGATGGTTATGAAGGGATCTTTAGGCACTAGGGTCACACATAAAGAGACACAGGGATTATTCATAAACACGCAACGCTGATGTACCACCTGCTCCTGTTCCCCAAGGCACGGAGACACGAATTTCAAACCCGAAATCAAATCCGGGCTGAATCCCGAGTCGAGTGCGCTCTGTCTCCCGTACCGAGGAGTGAATAAAACATGCAGTCTCTTCCCAGACGCGCCGTGTAGGTCCCCCCCCCACCCCCACCCCCACAAAGGTATTTCCCACGAGACTGGGGTTTTATGAATAATCCCCGACAACGTGGGGCAACAGACAGTCGGTACTCACAGAGGAGGAGATACTCACTGGTAGGTAGGTTGTCATTTGGAATGACAAACCCCAGAGAGAGAGAGGGAGTGTAACAGACAGGAGACTTGGACACAAGAAACGGATTACTCATGGAACAGAAGAACGCCACAGAGATGTTTAGTCGCTGGTTTTATTTTAAAATAAGTCGTCATTATTTCAGTTCAACCATGTTAATAATTTGTTTTGTTTTTTTTGAAGATGAAGAATTCTCTTCCTCATCCTCTGCCCACAAAAAGCTGCAGAGCGATAATTTTGTAGTATCTGTGTAGTTTCCTCTTTAAATAAAATACTTTAATAGATTTACTCTTTTTATGCAACATCTCCTAAATTACAAAACATTGAACAGAAAAGGATCGTAAGCACATATGTAAGAAAGGAGGGGGTCAAAGGCAAAAGAAAGCAAAAAACAAAACCAGTTCCAAAAGAAACCTTGCATTCACAATGCAAGTAAAGTTAAGACTTTGAAAATGGGGAGTTGAAAAGGAAAGATGAGTATGTTGGAGATTGTTAATATGACTGGTTACAGGGGGACGGGGGGTTTCTAACCAAAGCAGCAGCATGTGTTCATGCAGGTGTTTCAATGCACATTCCTTTGTCTAACATTGGCGAGTTGGAGTACAGCTGGCTCAGGGTAATGAACAACGCTAGTGCTGACAGGGACTAACGAAACCAATTCAAAGTATAAACGGTCACCCTTTGGCACTTAAAAAAAGTTCTTCCCAGCCCAAGCGAGTTACGCCGAGACGAGAGTTTAAGCAGAGTTGGCTTTGTTTTCGAATTCAATTTCGGTTCGTAGCCCCAAATTGTGTCATCAATCCCGCGGGATTGGAACACTCGGAACCTCAGACATAAAATGGCCAGGACGAGCAGAACACTCTCTGCTCTGGTCTGACTCAGCTACGAGTCTCCATACTAATATCCTGTTTGTTTACTAGCAAGCACTTATGGCCACACACATTACACACAGTTACCGATAGCCTCATTACTCATAGCCACTCAGCCTGAAAGCCCTTCTCCTGTGTGTTTGTTGCACATAGGTTATCCAGACACAGTGCTAGCTCTAGTGGTTTATCAAGCGCACAACACATTCCGTCTGATTGTCACATTTCTTTTGGTTGCGTACAGGTTGTCTGCTGCATTGTTACTTCGAAGCATCCGTGTTTTACGGCGAGTCAGTGTCCCACCAGATATCGGGTGGGTGGGCTCGAGGGAAGGCGACGTATTCGCTTCCAGACTCGCCAGAGTCCCTTGATTCCTAAGTATGTCTACGGTGAAAATAGTTCATAGTAAGCGGGCCGAATAGAATTGAGGTTGGGGACAAAAAAATAAATCAAAAGGTCCAAAAATAGCATGATAAAAGCAACTGCAAAGTAAAAAAAAATATTTGAAAAGACATTTCAAAACACTAATTGCACAATAACTCCTATTTACATATGCACAGCAGTCCTTCAAGTCTCCAGTTATATAAAAAAGAAAGAAAACAAACTCATCATGACCAAGAGAACACAGCATTAACATGTCCACACATAATAACCCCATGTATATATTTATATGCATGTAAACATATATACATATGCATACATGTACATCTATAAATATATATCTAATTTATATACATCCATTTTTCAGGGTCACGTTCGTTTGTGGGGCAAACAGTTCTCTCTGGCAAGCTTCTCTTTTGGACCCACGTACACAGTTACAACAACATGCACACTGACTGTACATGCACACCCATTCTTTCTTCCTCCCCGTCGCTCTCACACACCCACACATAACACACACACACACACACACACACACAACACACACACACACACACACACACCCACACACATACCCACAACACACTCACACACACACAACAACAAGGGCCGCTTGGAGCTATGCGCACAGACAGACAGCATCACCAGTCGGCATCCTCCTCTATGTAGTAATCGGGGGTGGATGTACCATCAAAGATGCCCGGGTCCAGGGACTTGCGCTGCTTGCCCCGAGCAAACACCCGCGACAGGGAGCCTAGCGTCATCTTCTCCTTTTTCTTCTTACGCTTCTGGTCCTCCAGGTCCTCCATAGACTGGAGCACGGAGAGGAGAGGTGAGGAGAGGAGAGGAGAGGAGAGGAGAGAAGAGGAGAGGGGAGGAAAGGGGAGCAGAGGAGAGGACAGGAGAGGAGAGGGGAGGGGAAGCAGGAGAGGAGAGGAGTGGCGAGGAGAAGAGAGGAGCGGCGAGGAGAGGAGAGGAGAGGAGCGAGGAGGGGAGGGGAAGCAGGAGAGGGCAGGGTTAGTCCAGGCCCGGGTCTTCTCCCACAACACAGTAACTGGATGAATTACACAAAGGACTCGACTCCATAGGAGAGCACAGCAGACTGACAGACAGTAAAGGCCCTAAAGGTCCATAGACAAACAGAGCAACATAGGCAGGCAGACGGACAGGTAGACAGACATACAGACCGACAAAAGAGACAGACAGACAAAACAGACAGACAGACAGACACTAACCAGACAGCCCAGTCAAACACATACTTCATCCGGGCAACATGTTCTGGATGTTGGACAGTAAACGCCACACACCTCCCTTCATTTCACAACCAGAGGTTTGCCCAACATCCACGTTGCCAGTATGAACAGGCTTGAAGACAGACAAACGGACACACAGGACAGACAGACATACAGACAGACAGACAAACGGACAGACAGACAGACAAACGGACAGACAGACAGACAGACAGACAGACAGACAGAGACAGGACGGCGGTCACGGGTTACTTGTACACACAGAGAGAGAGAGATGCGGAGGTGTGATTACTTGGTCGGGGGGGCCAGGCAGCTCTTACATTGCAGAGGGAGTGGGTCCGGTGGCGGGGCGAGTTGATGTCGCTGGGTGTGGACGAGCGGTCCCCGTCGGCCGCCGAGGCGTCAGAGATGACGGACGGCTGGCGCGAGTGACAGGGGCTGACCCTCACCACTACGGGACAGGACCAACACACACACACACATACACACACGTTACCCCACTCGCGCCCACCTCCGGCGTGTGTGTGTGTGTGTGTGTGGGTAGGCAGCTTGTCGTTAATACAGCAAGTGGAACGAATGGCCTTTTCACACAGCAGTGCCCAGGGGAACTGCACTGAAACGGGCCGGCTGGTTGGGAACCGAGCCAACCACCATCCAGTTTACGGCGCTGCACTGCGCATGTGTGAGAAGACCATTCGGGAAACGGGGGGAAAAAACCAGACTTTGGAAAAAACCCAGCGAGTCAGAGAGGGGTTAGTGGAGGGCTGTGGGCTGGCGCGCGGGGCTCACCCTGCCGGTCGGCGGTGTGTCCGTGGTACAGGGTGTGCTGGCTCTGCCGGATGGCGGCCGTCAGGGGCTGGTCGGCCTGCATCACCCACTCCTGGCTACCGTTCACCACCGGCTCCGAGGGCATGGCCAGCGAGTGGCGCTTGGGCACGTCCTTGGTCAGCGTGGCTAGGGACTGCTTGGCCTGCCGTGAGCACGCACACACACACACACACATACACACACACACACACACACACACACACACACACACGCACACACACGCACACACACACACAGGAGAGAGGAGGATGTGGAAGAGTAGGAGGAAGGCGCGTGGGCACACGCGCGAGCATTCCCAAAGAGCTGAATGAGATTGCACACTATGCATCCCTATACACACAAATACACATTCGTATCCACCACGCACACACACACACACACACACGCGCGCGCACACCCACTCAGAGATAAGCACATGTTCTGAGGAGTGCTGAAATGAAATGTGTCAGGGATTAACTGGGGTTGATCAGGCCCATAGGTTAACATTATTCCCCTAAACGGCGGATTTGACAGAGAAGTATGAGATTCTGGCAGCCCTGTTGCTCTGAGCAATGCAAGGTGGTGTGTGTGTGTGTGTGTGTGTGTGTGTGTGTGTGTATACGTGTGTGTGTGTGTGTGTGTGTGTGTGTGTGTACGTGTGTGTGTGTAGAAGCTGGAGGGGGAGTTTTGACTGGCAGGGAGGAAGGGAATTAAGAACATGGGCGGAATAATGAGGCCATCTCAGACCGACAAGCGCATCCTCTGGGGGGTCCGTCAACTGTGCCGCGGAAAACGCCGGAATTTCACAGAAATAACACGGAAGGTTGGAAGTAAACGAAAGGGCTTATGTGTGTGTGTGTGTGTGTGTGTGTGGGTGTGGGGGGGGTGTTTGTGTGTGTGGGGCTCGACACTACGCAAGGTTTGATTGTGTGAATATGGTGTGCGTTTATGTGTGAGTGCAGAAATACAGATGAAGGTTGAGCGCATTGTATCGTGTAAGTGCTGGGTACTTTGTGCGTGCGTGTGTGTTTGTTTGTGCGTGCCTCACCATGGTGAGCTCGGCCTCCAGCTCCTTGAGGCGGTTCTCCTTCATGTCCATGTGCGAGCGCAGCAGGTGGGCCTGCTCCGTGGCCTCTTTGGTCTGCCGCCGCAGGTCCCACTTCTCCCTCTCCAGCAGGTCCTTCTCCTTGGCCAGCACCTTCACCGCGTCCTCACTCTCCTGGAAAGGGGGGGGAGCACACACACACACACACACACACGCCTTGAGGTTCACAGGAATCTATGTTTTTTCTCACCTTTTTGATTGAATTTATGTTGCTGCAGATTCAGTGTAATATTCACAACCTGCGTATACATGTTGCCTTCTACTGAATATTCAAGGTTAGCGCAAGACTAGAAGCAGTACAGGTGTGACCTAATACTGTTTGGGTGGTGTGAGGTAGTACTGTTTGGGTGGTGTAAGGTAGTGCTGTTTGAGTTGAGTGAGCTAATACTGTTTGGGTGGTGTAATTTAGTGCTGTTTGACTTGGGTAAGGTTGGACTGTTTGGGTGGTGTGAGGTAGTACTATGTGGGTGGTGTAATGTAGTACTGTTTAGGAGGTGTGAGGTAGTACTGTTTGGGTGGTGTGAGGTAGTACTGTTTGGGTGATGCTACCTTCCGGTGCTGGTCGTAGTTGCGGATGAAGTCTCTGAGCTGCTCCTCGCGGCTCTCCAGGGTGGTGTACAGCTGCTGCATCTGACTCACCAGGTCCGCCTTCTCCACTTTCAGTCGCTTGCGGTCCGACTTCATTGCTGCAACACACACACACATACACACATACACACACACAAACATTGGGACAATGCAACGACTTGAAAAGGCTGAATGGGGTGCTAGGGAGTACTGTGGATGTTAGATTGTCACACAAAGACCACAGACGTCATCACTGAATGACGACTCTGAAGTCAATACTAGGCAGAGGCTGTGCAGTGACAGTTGGCCACCACTGGGTGTCACTGTGTCTTCTTTCAGCCGTTGAGGCTAGGAATGATTGTTTTTCCCAAAGTAACAGCAGCAGAGGGTACATGATGTAATCATCTCAGAAGATAAGTGGCAGAGTGGCACTTACTCAGGCCCAGCGCGTTCACCATGCCAGGGATTATGCTCGCTAATCTCGCACACGACAATCTAGGCTACGGGCCCAACATGAGGACGGCAGGACGGCCGCTGGCGTCGCCCTGCTGAACGACAATGGCCGACGTGCAGGAACAGAGGCAGCAGCGGTGTGTCGATGCGGATGGAGGCACACTGCAGGGAGTCACTCGACGACACCAACGTTATTTTCTTTGAGCCTCTGTGAGAAAATGGAAGAGGAGGAGGAGGAGGAGGAGGAGGATGGAGGGGGATTTTTTTTTCCTTTTTCCCCACACGCATCGTGTATCACTCATTAAGCATTCCCCGGAGACCATCTTAGCCCATCCGTCTTCCTCCTCACTCGGCACATCCAAACCTGCTCTCTCCAACAATCACAGAACAGAGGGCCACATTTTACACGCACGCCGTCTGCCACCTGTTACACTTGAAGCGGTTGTGCGTCTTTGAACGTGTGTGTCTCTGCGTGAGTATGTGTGAGTGTGTGTGTATGTGTGAGTGTGTGTGTGTGTGTGTGTGTGTGTGTGTGTGTGTGTGTGTGTGTGTGTGTGTGTGTGTGTGTGTGTTCGGGTGTAGCAATAAGACGCTCAAGAGCAAAAACCTCACACACGGAAAGGATTTGCCGCTGGGTCTGAGACTGCGTAAGGGGAATGGATGGCTTTCTACACACTTTGGCTTTGGTGAAAGGTCAGCCTTTCATTGGGTGGCGCGCTCCGCGTCTCACTTTCCGGTGTTACGGCGACGGCACGAAAGTCAGACCAAAAGCGAAAACTCCTCCGCCGTTTACGGACGTCGGCTCCGACACGGGTGGGTTAGGAAGCCACGACTCAGCTCAGGCGTGGGCGGTGGTAAAACACGGAGGCCCGGGGGGCCGTAGCCACTCACCCTGCAGGGCCTCCTTGGCGCGGTCCAGCTCCTGCTCCCGCTCGGCCAGCTGCAGGCGGAGCTCGGCGGCCGACAGCAGGTTGGCCGAGCAGCCGCCCTGGCTCTCCTCCAGGTCCTTGGTCAGCATGTCCTTCATCTGGCGCAGCAGGTGCACCTCCTCCTGGAGCTGAGCCACCTCCTCGCGCAGCAGCACTAGAGGAGGAAGAGGGGAGGGGAGGGGAGGGAGGAGCAGGAGATGCAAACTGTCAGGCAATCAGTTAACGGACTAATCAGTGAGTCCGTCCGGAATGGAAGGGAAGCCTTTTCCATTGGCAGCTCTTCATTTTGTGGCGCGCAAGGCAGCGAGCCATTTTGGTGTGTCACTAATAAACGACGACGAAAAACTGGAAACGAGGGAATAATAGGCAAGGTGCGGACGAGGTGTGACGAAACCCAATTAGGGAGGAAAGGGGAGAAGGGAGGATGAGAAGACAGACCAGAGGAAAGGAGGAGGAGGATCCACTGAAAGGGAAAAGATGAAACATGGCAAACGGGCCAAAGGAGTGAGCGTAGGGCAACCGAGGGAGAGGCGTTAAGACCGAATGAAGACAACTGGAGAGGAGAGGTGTGAGAAGGAAAACACTTGACACCTCGTTTTCAGACATATGCTGCTCGCTCGAAAAACACACACACACGCACACACAGAAACACACACAGCCACACACACCCACGGAAACACACACACACAGACACACACACTGAGAGCCTCTGAACGGTTTCCACTGGCTGCCTTCCACTACAGCTCCAGCTTAAACACAGAGCGACAGACTCTCGTCTCCGACTGGCCGCCCTAAACCCAGGGAGCGATAAGGCTCTGTGAAACACCAGCGGAGCCAAACCCCTCCTCCTCCTCCTCTTCCTCCCTGCTCCTCGGGGCCCGCGTTGCCCCGGCGCCGGGAGGCCTTCGCTCCCCAAACGCCTCCCAGCCCCGAGGGAGTGCCGCCTGATAAACAGGAGCTGAGGAAACCAGGGAAACATCACGAGGAGGAGGGGCCGGCACAGAGGCCCGCTGTCTGTGGACTATCTGCTAGCACGCAGACACATTCGGCAGCGCACACAAGACCAGGGGGAGGCCAACCTGAGTATCACATCCCTGCCTCCTAACAGGGGATTAGCTGCGGTTTTGTTTATGACTTGCCTTTTCATTTCCTGGTCAGAACAATGGGCCGCCACCGGGGAACGGCCAAGCAGGAGTACGAAAGATTTTTACATCTCCGTTTGCAACAGTCAATGCCTTGGAACACCTGGAATTGGTTGTGTGCGTGGCTCGACAGCCAGCAGCAGAACGGCGTGAACGTACATTTCCTGGGTGTTGGGAAATCTAGGTAGGACGCCAGCAGAGAATCCCACCCCGCTCACCTCAACGGGCAGGAATGGAACCTGGCGGGTTTGTGTTTGTGAGGCAATCGTTGCAGGCGCTCTGCACCAGGCAACAAGTTTCTGCTCAACGCATCCCAAAGTGAACTCTGACTTCAGCCGCCACATAAATCTGAGTGTGGTGGCAACGGACACCGAGGGGTGTGTGAGGAGGACGTGCGTGGGTGTGCAAGTACCTTCCGTACATCCTCGTATGTGTGCGCGTGTGTGTGTTAGTGTGTGTTAGAGAGTGAGTGAGTGAGTGCCTCCCCAGGGCTGTCACTAGACGGCGTGCGGCTGCAGCAGCCCAGATAAGAGAGGAAAGGGCCCCTCCATCGGTCACTGACGGCCCAGCCCGGAGGCCACTGGCCGGGCAGCCCTGGATTCTGAAAAGCCTTGGTTGGAGAGAGCCGGTGAATGCTGACGGCCTCCACTGGCTAAATCCTCTTATTCATCCCTCGGCACCTACAGGCTGTCCTCGTGTTTGTCTGTGGGGCCAGCCAGAGAGAAGTGCAAATCCAAAGCTGTGCTCCGTGTGTGGGTACTTGTGTCTGCTTGTGTGTGTGTGTGTGTGTGCGTGTGTGTGTGTGTTTGCAGTGTAGTAGGTGCTGTTAGAATATTCAGCGGAGAAAGTGTCGAGGCGCCGTGCTGCTGCCCTGGCTGTGAAGGAATCGCTACGCGAGGCTGTCGCAAGGACGCTCGCACCTCCTCCTCCTCGTCCTCGTCCTCCTCGTGGGCTCTGAGCGGCCAAGAGCACACCCGGGTCACCGTCCCCTTCCAGCGCCGCCCAGAGCGGAGACATTTGACGGCGACGTTTTTCTACAACCAAAAAAACGGTTGTGTGCCGCGTCCCGATCGAAGGAGGGGAGGAGAGAAGAGAGCGCGGCGAGGACTCCGTAGCTCCCCTGGGAGGCAGGGAGACGAACCCTGCCGGCTGACTTCACACCGAGGCAATTGGCCCCCACAGTTCCACCCACTCCCTCATCGACCCTCCAGGCATCACCTGCACTCTGCTCTCAGTCCCCCCCCCCCCACCCCTCCCTGGCCCAGGCCGATCGATCTTCCTCCAGGTTCCCTGCCTGCCTGCCTGCCTCCGACGCAGGATGAGACCATGGTAAGAGCCAAGCGATCTACTCCGTTCCGCCTGGAAGCGCAGGTGTTCCAGCGGGGGCTGAGCCTGAGAAGCGCAGCCTGTCCACGGCTCCACCACTAGCGGGGCTCTGGCAGCAGGTGCACGGGGGGGTAGAGAGGGCGAGGTGCTCAGTGTGTTGACACACATCCAAGGACCAAGGGACCAATACTTCATCTGACTCACATTGCCTGAAGCCGCGTGAAATGAAACAGCCAGCGGGCCACCTAAGGTTTTCGAAAGCCACACGGCTCAGATAGGCTGAACACACACACACACACACACACACACACACACACACACACACACCCACACCCACACCCACACACACACACACAATAACACAGACACACGGTAGCATAGTCAATCCGATAGTGGTGAAAGCCCAAGTAGCCTATGTGCTGCTATTATCCGTCAATCAGTGGCGAGACTACCCAGTGAGCCATTAGATCAGTCCCTGCAGACCATAGAAGCCCTCTCCTCTCCTCTCCTTCTCCTCTCCTCTCCTCTCCTCTCCTCTTCTCTCCTCTCCTCTCCTCTCCACAGACGACAGGGCAATTACCTCAGGACCTAGCCCAGCATTACGGTGTCTACCGAGGCTGTCAGCCTGCTGAGTCCAAGGCCAGGGCATCACAACAACCTAGCCTGGCAGGAGCGAGACAGAGGAGGGACTGGCTGCTGGCGCCATAGGGCTGGGACACAGATAGCAGCATGAGTTCTGCAGTTATAATATGAATGATGACCACGTGAGCAGGCTTGAGCCCGTTAACTCCCATAGGTTGGCTCTGAGGAAAAGGGCCCACGCAGGCTTTTTACCGGCCACTCGTCAACCTGAGCGACGATCTTTTGAGACTTGCAGCGTCCCCCGCCTGCCTCTGAGTGGGCAATAGCTAATGGGATACCAAGGACGCACACACAGCCTTGAGACTCTGTAAACAAAACACACACACACACACACACAGGCAGGCACAAAAACCAACACAAAGTATTGACCTGTCTCTGCCCTCTTTCAACAATAGGCAAGCAATAAAATCATTAAAGCGCCCAGCGTTTCGGCGCGCAGAGCCCTGAATTACAGGCTGGTAACAAGCCTTCTCCCAGGACAACGCCACACGACGGAGGCACCAAAGAAGCGAATGATTTGCTTCTCTGCCCCCGACATCAAGCGTTATAAATTGAACATGCTATGTTGCTCGGCTTCGTTAACGAGGAATTAGTGTGCAAACAATGGCTGGGAAGAGCTTACAGCGAATGATTAGGCCAACCATGGCCCTTGAAATGATAATCACCTCCCACAAAATTGCGTGCATGAATTATCTTGTAACGTTTCCTTTTTTTTTTTCTTTTTTTCCAACACTCCCCCTCATTACTTTTTTGGAGCCTGGGCGGCACACCTAGCTAACAGCAACGTTGCCCTTGTAAGTGGCTGTTTAGAGTGCTTGGTCCCCTGAACAGCATGCAGAAAGGAACTGGGCGTGCTGCTACACCCGGGGACTCTTCAGGAGCTTAGCGGGAGGGGAGTTTGACCGGCAAAGAGAGCCAGGCCAGTCTCCCACTGCCACTGTGTGTTGTTGTTGTTGTTGTTGTTGTGTTGTGTGGGCTCAGACGTCGGCTCGGCGCGACAACAAAAACAAAGAACGCTCCCTAAAACCACACGGTGCCGGCAGGTCGGCCCGGCAACGCGCCCTACTTTATTTTGAGAAACCATTCTGCTGCAAAGCAGCAAAAGGGCTTTCATTGGACCAGAGCAGAGTGAAAAACATGCTTGCAGTCCTTGGATTACTATTTGATTGTCAGTTCCCACAATCGTCTGCAAATAGACTATGGAGGTATTTTGGGTTGGGAGCGGGGAGGTTTTATCCGCGGAATACTGCTCCTCCGCACTATTTTCCCACACTATTCTCCGACGCTAATGCACACAACAAAAGTACGCCCACTCCCGCTGGGGAGGGGAAGGAGTAACACAGGCTAGGTAATGACTTTGTAAAGGCAGGTGGACGTTCCGCTCTGGCATGACGGGCAACCAAGAAGAAACCGAGGTAGGCTTAGTCTATTACCTGCCGCATGTCTCGCTCTTGTGTCAAAACAGGATGTGCTCTGAATACCTTTCAATTTTCTTTCAGGGAAACCATTTACCTTTCGCCTTTTGATATGTGCTGACGAGGTTCCAAACAATGTAGAACAAAGGCCAGTGTTTGATTCAGCCGTTGAAGTCGAAATGGCTGAATAACTACTTTGGAACATTACTACAATGCTCCCAAGCTTTCTCTTCAAAATTCCTTTCATACTGCATTCTCTTTGATGATGCAGGGAACTAAACAACACACTTCAAATGGCTACACATCTGGCTAAGCAACTCCGGACCCAAGAAGAGTTAAAACATTTTAAACCATTTAAAATTGTTTAGTTCTGGCGGGGGATACTAATGTGGATTAACAGGTAGGCTACAGGGGTTTTCAACGGTGCCTGTTGACACAACTAGATAACTCTTTCTCTTGCTCCATGTGCTAAGATGGTCTAATGACCCCCTTACTTTCCTCACAGAATCCCTCAGACTTTCAGCTTCAGACCTCTGACCTCCGTTCCCTGTAAAAGGTTGACACGGCTCAAGCACCGACACCTCAGCTCTTTACCTAGTGACTTCAGATCGTTCAGAAAGTTGATCCAGAGCACCGGTGTATTTCAGGCCCTTCTCCTTGTGATCCCTGACGATGCTCTCTTGATGAATAACCTTTTGACACGGGCCTCTGACTAATTTACAACCGACCGTGGTAG